>JAGFPH010003802.1:16685-27251 GCA_018207615.1 Philaenus spumarius
AGCAGTAAAGTATTCAAAGGTATACAAAAGTAATAAATAGAACTATAAAATGGAGTTAGTATATGAAAGTTTAAAACACAGAAGTGTGTGGAATTAATTGAAGTACATTTTTGAAAAAAAAAGAAATGCCATACATGAATGTATAGTTTACATGAATGCGTTCAGTTTATAGAGAAAACCCATACACACTTACAAATACAATAGAGTCTTGCATTTCCAAACTAATTGGGACCGAACACTGTTTCGTTTACTGGGAATTCGGATTAGGCTGATTTCATGAATAATATCAACATATTGACTTGTTAAGGCATACATTCTACACGCGGCATATGGCACATGCGGCTATGTCGATCTACACGCTTCATTAACACCAAATGATGTATGTTATGCTCCTGCGGCGATGGCGGTACATTGCATCCTCAAGTCGATTCAGTGCTCTTGTCAGAAAAAATCACTGACTTTACTTCTTATTGCAGGTATCCGTTTTTCCTTCCGTTGCATTACGATTCCGTTTTCTTCTAAAACCGGAAGGAAGGGATAGGGTTCGACCTGTCCATTTTGTCATACCGAAGTCTGTCTGTTAGTACCACATAGTCTTGAAAAAATTCATTTAAGGTAACAAAAACGGAGAGGGAAACGGGTGAACGCAACCAGCAGGTGGCAACAACACTACTAGTGCCTAGCTGTTGTATCTAATACTTCCTTCTTTCTGAAGAACCCAGTATCCTTTTCACCAGAAGCTTGTTGCGGTAGCTTTGTTGCCGCAAAATGGATGGAAAACGTGAAAGAAACAAAACCAAACAATTCCAACAGGCCCATTAGGATTAATGTGCTGTGAATTTCCATGAACCAAAACGCAACGCAAAGGAAGGAAAAAATACGGATGTTGTAAACCTACACTTAAGTGTGTGTAAGTTATTTTTTGTGTTTAGCAGTGATTAAAAATTATTCTACAGAATTGTATAAATGGAGCCGTCATATATTGTAAGTAACCAGCTTTCATTCCAATCAGTTTTCATCAAGCTTAGACTCTATGTATGTTCGTAATAGACAGATTTTCAGAATAGCGGGGTTCGGAATAGAGGGAGACTCTACTGTATATGTAACTGAATACTGATTACATATATATAAAACTGAGGACTTGCACCATTCACCGCCACATAAAAGAGCTACTTTTAGTTCTATGGTTCACAGATTAGTTAATTTGCCATTATCTAAGGGCAATTACAAGAAAGAACTAAAATATGTTCATGGTGCTGGGATATTTATTGGTTATTTCAAATTAATAGACAACATAATCAAGAAAATTAAGGAATCGAGATGTATCGAAACAACCCTCAACAACAATGGGTTAAAACAACGTATTATCTAATATTGTGAAGAAATGATTAGAGAAATGTGCAAATTTAAATGTAGCTCTTTTTACTGAAAATAATTTTGATAAAATATGAGATAGTCAAAAACAGAACAAATCCAGAATTGAGTTTATAAACTGTGAAATGTGTTTGAAGAAACACATAGGTCAAACCAGAAGAAGTATGAAGACAAGAGCTAAAGAACACTTTCTTCAATTAAAATATAATAGGCTTGATAATTCTGCTATGGCTAAGCCTTTGTTTAGAAAATTATATTGTTTAAAAATTTCACAAAACTATATACAACAGATGCATGCGATGCTATTTATACTATCAAATACCATAATTTTACATAACTGTAAACATGAACTGTACAAAATTTTGTATTAATGTAAACAATTTATTGTTAGATATTAATATTAGTTTAGTAATTATATTATATAATTAATTTTAATAGTTACAATAACGATAAGCAGTTGTTAACGCCTTACTATTGTAACATAGGTTTAAGCCACGTTCCTTTTAGTTGTGGGAATGAAACACTGTTAGGTTAGTTATAGTTTGACTACTGTAGCTTGTGCATCACTGAAAATGGCGACTTTGTCGTTGAAATGTGATTAGTAATAAACATATTTGTTGTGAGATTTTGTGTTCTAGTTTTATCCTATCAAACCATACATGAATGCTTTTCATTGTAAATGCAGTGGTTTTTTTGTATTAAAAATAAACATAAATTATGTGTTACTTATTAGTAGAAAATATGAGCTCTCTTACAACAATTAAAAAATCATACTATTACATTATATTTCCAAAATATAGAATTCTTATTATTTTTTTAAAACTAATATTAACAACACAAAATTTAAAAGTTCTTTAAAGGCTAACATCTCACTAGAAAAGTTAAATAATGCGGTTTTAGTTTTTAAAACTACCCATACCACAGACTGAAATTTTGTTTAATATTTACATACTTCATAATGAAATGTAGAAATCTCACAGTCGAGATCTGTCATTGAGCTACGATTGACTACCATTTTTGGTTCTGATACAGTTTTGTTCTTCCGTTCTTTCTGAAACAAACAATATTTTGCTATTACATATTTTAAACGACTCATTTTTCAAATGAGTATAGTTAGGTAGGCCTAGATAAGTAGGCCTTAATGTTGTTTTTAAATAGTTTGTTTTTTAAATGATGTATTTCTGATGTATATCTAACTAATCAGCCTGTGATATTTCACGGGTGCTTACTAGCAACAGTATAAAAACAAATCATATTGCTCTACCCACTTGCAAACCAAACGGTATCATTATCAATCATTTCAATTAATTAGAATATCAATACAGGGTATACAAAAAGTCCCGCACTGAACGATTACAGATAAAGCAATAAGATTTGGTACATCATCACTACACCTAAAAATCTACTTTTTGAAGGAACTATCAGTTTTCTGTCATATCATGGGGACGCTTCGCAAGGAGTCAGAAGGAAATTTAAACAGGAGAATAGGTCAATATGTACATTATTTTAAGGCCTTATATAGCAAAGTTTGATCCAGTGCAAAATGGCAGATGTTCAAAGGAAGATGTTTACTTACCTTTCAGAGTAAATGTTCGAATTGTTCACCTCCGGTTATTTGACAGTTGGAAAGATGCACATAAAAACTATTAACAGAATTTCGCAGGGCAACTTCAGGAATCGTCTGACATTCTTGAAGTATTCTTTCTCTCAGTTCATTTAAATTTTGAGGCTTTGTTTTGTAGACGTTATCCTTAAGGTAACCCCAATCAAAATACAGTAGAGTCCCGGTTATTCGCCATTCGGTTATCCGCCATTCCGTGTTATCCGCCACACCAGCGGCACTTATTTAATTTAATTGTAGGCGTCAGTGATTGTAGCGGTACGTGTCTGCGATAACTTGCAAGCGTCAGTGAGCGTACGTGACTGCGATAGCTTGCGGGTGTTAGGCCGGTTGCACACACACCGATTTTTGTCGGCCGACAAAAAGTCGACCGACAGCATTCCTTTAGTGGAGTGAAGAAGTTAATGGCTGTTTGCATACAGGCCGACACCGACAAAAGCTACCGCCGACACCGATTTTCTGTCGGCTATTGCCACTGCAATTCCACCGACATTGTGTCGGTCAAACAAGCAGTGGCGTACGTGACCTTATGCACGCTTGTACACACACCGATATTTGTCGACCATCCAGTACTCTAGAGCACTCGTTCCAGTTAAGTGGTTTGTCCTGTTTTTTGTACTTTTGTTTAAAAATGGTGGAAGATATTGATAACGAAGTTTTCATTTCTTTAGTAATGGCCAGGCCTGTATTATGGGATAAAACACTTCCTACATTCAAGGATCGATTGGCAACTAGAAATGCCTGGCATGAGGTCTTTCTAGAACTAAATCATGGTTTTGATGAGATGGAGGACTAACAAAAAAAACATATGGTACCGGTAAGTAGGCTAAATTGTGCAACACAGTTATCATTCAGGTGGCAAAAGGAGAACTGATGAACCAATAAAAATCGGTTTGTGTGAAACTCCTGATGTGTCGACAAAAAATCGGTCGACTTTTTGTCGGCCGACAAAAATCGGTGTGTGTGCAACCGGCCTTAGTGTACGTGCTCTGTGTCTGACTGACCATGAGAATTCCCTCACTACCACTGGCCCGACCCGCTTACTGTCAGCTCGTACGAACTCGTTTTGTAAACAACTGTGTCTCTCTAAGTGTTTAGTGCGTGCAGTGAGGTTATTCGTTAACATTAAGTTTTTGAGTATGATATGGTGAAAGTACAGTAGTTTATGTTGTGTTATTTAATCTTGATCTGAATTTTCTGTTTGTACAGATAATTCTGCATTAAATTTATTCGAACTGTAATTAGTTTCGGGACTTTTTATGTACAGTATTATATTGTGCCTTTACTGTATTTATCCTAACAATCTTGTCATTCAATTTCGTAATTTCATTGAAAATAACTGTATTCCATTATTTTTCTTTTCTATTATATAGTATTACTGCAAAATATCGTATTTACTCATTAAATTTACAATAAAAAGTATTAATGGTGAAAAACGTCTATTATTTGTTCAACCCTCCCTATTATCCGCCATTTTACCTTATCCGCCCTTCCACCGGCCCGTTTATGGCGGATAACCGGGACTCTACTGTAGTCTAATGGAGACAGATCTGGTGAACGCGCTGGCCATTCCACAGTCCCCCGCCTTCTGATCCACTGTTGCCGAAAAACAGTGTTTAAATAGGCTCTTACATCTCTGCCGTAGTGTGGCGGCGTTCCATCCTGTTAAAGCCAGATATTCTGAAAATTTTCTACAAACATGTTTCGAAATGCTGGTGTAATTTCATTTTCCAGCAAACGTTGGTATGATATTGCATTTACATTTCCTTCAATAAAGAAAAGACCTACCAACTGGGTACCTATCACATCAAACCAGACATTTTGTGGATATCGCGTGTGTGCCTCACGCATCCAGTGAGGATTTTCGCTACTCCAGTACCAACAATTGTGCCTATTTACGCTTCCATTCAGTATAAATGAACACTCGTCTGAAAACACAATATTGTTTAAATCAATTTCTGTGCGATCTATTTTGTCCATCATAGTTTCGCAAAATTCTATACGTCGATCGAAGTCATCTTCGTTGTTTGTGCACCAAATTAACTTTTATAAGGTTTACAAAAATACCCTTTCAGAATACCTTTAACAGAAATAACAGAGATGTCATGAGTTTGTGCTGCTGAGTGTAGGGACTGGTGCGGGTTCTCAGTAAATATCTGCAAGACATCTACAGATTTTTCTTCATTTGTCGCAGTAGCTGGCCTTCCTGACCTACGATGATCGGAAACACTTCCTATTTCCATAAAGCGTTGAACAGTTCTCCCTACAGTTGTTCTAGAAATTGGCTGCCTCTCGGGAAAGTAGTAATTAAATAAATGGCAAGCTTCCTCGTGTGATCGTATGTTGTTTCCCCAACCTTCCATCATAAGAAGTGTTATACGTTCACGTTCGTCAAGCGACATAGTTGAAGAGTTACAAGCAATATGACAAACTCTTTTGTACTAACGCGCACTGACAGAAAAGTTGGACAGCACTACTAAAACAAGAAAAATAGAATACTATGAATAGACTGGCTAATTTGAAAGTCCAAACGGCGACCCAAAGATAAGATCTTTCTATTGTTACTGATACCAGGTTTTCCCCGTTATCAATAAATTAGGATCAAATTTGTAACCCTTGATGATAAATAACTTCATAATTCACTTTTGTATTGGCAGACATAATGCAGTATTTATTTGCAGTTTTGCTTTGAAGGGGTTGTGGCTACTAATAAAATGTCTGTCTTTAACCAAGCAAAACCTTTAAACATCCGCCATTTTGTACTGGATCAACCTTTTTGAGTGTGGTTTGCGGCATTAAACTCTTCTAGACAAACCCTTTAAAATGATGTACATATTGATCTATGCTCCTACTTAAGATTTCCTTCCGACTCCTTGCGGGGCGTCCCCATAATATGTCAGAAAACTGATAGTTTCTTCAAAAAGTTGATTTTTAGGTGTAGTGATGATGTACCAAATCTTATTGCTTTATCTATAATCGTTTAGAAAATATTAAACCATTGCAGGACACTTTGTACACCCTATATAATAAAATATAGCAATAAAAAATGTTGTAGTATGCATGTGCAAGGATAGTAAAGTATTACAGTACCTACTATTAATTATTACAGTGTTACAGTACAGTAGGCTAGTGTATTAACATTTTAAGAGAGTTTAATCTGAGTCACCGTCTAAAAACCTAGTGTCACTGCCAAGGCCACAGTAGCGCCAAATGGTTCAGATTTCTCACAAACGCTTCCGACTCTACTATACCTGTCAAACGCTAAATCCCCTGAATTGGGAAACAGGATTTATTAATTTTCAGACAGTTATTTTTTCAAAAGGATCTCTTAAGTGTGCCACACTAACGGTCTGCCGGATTATCAGGTTCCGGATTAATGAGGTCTTATTGAACTACCTTAAATTTAATGTAATACTAAATATTAAAATTTTATTACTTTTATCCATTGTTTTTCTTGGCATAACTTAGTATAAGTTTCATGTTCACTTTCTCACACACCCTTTTAAAATCAAAAAATATGTCTAGAGATTTACTGCTTAAAACACAAGTTATTTTTAACTACTTTAAATGAAATGTAAATATAAATAACTAATACCATTAATAATTTAATGTAAGTCGAGAAAATCCAAAGGATGAAATTCTTTAAAGAATAAAATCAGTTTCACAAATATTAGCTTTATTGCTGCATATATTTTGCCATCAGCATCTGGTTACCCCCTTAACTGTTTGAGTCAATGCTAGTAAAACGCTTCGAGAGTACAATTGTCGACGATAGTCAACGCAGCGGTCAATGTCCAATTTTAATACATTTAATGTTCACTAAAGCTGTCGGTCAGTGCAGCTATCTATTGACACGACATTTAACTAATATTCTATTCATCTGTGTGAACGATATTCATTACAAATCTTTTCCAACAATGAAATTGTATGGGATATGTTAACCAGCTGAAAATAATTAACATGACCAGATACCAGAAATGTGCTTGTTTTTAGGGTATCCTTCTGCTGTATAATGTTCATTTCATGTATGTTAATGGTTTTGTATAAAGTTTTCAGTTTTTGTTTTTAATATGGCAAATTTAAGCTATAGTGACGTTAATGTGTTATTATTTGAGGACTTGTGTAATAGTGAAAGTGGTAGAAAAAGTGGTTTACAAAGATGTGTTGTCCTTTAATCACATAAAATAAGAAAATATCACATTATCAGTGCAGTGATATAGGATTGTGTGTTGTTCCATGTTTTAGAAAGTATCATACCCTAAACAACTTTTAATCAAAACATTAGTGTAAATAGTGTATAACATTGTAGATAGTGTAGAACTTTGTAAATAGTATACAAATAAGTGTAATCTGACTTAATATTTTAGAAAAACAATAAACTTAGTTCATTGGGAAACGACGAAAATGCGACTTAACCTTACTATTCAGCATAAAAAGTTAATAAATCATAATTATTTACTACACAAATTATTTTTTAATAATTTAAAAAAGGATAAAAAACTTATATTTTTTAATTTGAGCAAAAAAGATTGCATTTTGGTACCAAAAATTAGTAAATTTAATGTACCGTTAAGGGGTTAAAAGTGGTATAATGTTAATTTTTACATACATGATAAAGAACAACTAACAATATCTAGAAATTATTCCAATTCAAACAAAACTATAAAGCCAAGTTTTATACCAAACTAAGAGACAAAGAAAATACAATTCCAGTAACTATAAGTTATTATGTTCAACCTGGAATAACATTATTTTATATCCACTTTCGACGGATTGAACAACCCCAACAAGCAGAGTGTATATTGAGCGATGTTACTTTTTAGTTATTAAAATGAAAACTGCAAACAAAGTACCTCCATAGAGTGCCTGAGCTCCTCGATTTCCTTTAGATGTTTTGCTTCAGTCTTTGTCTTCAGGTTAAGCTGTTTCTTTGTCTCTTCCAGTTCACTGCGGAGAGTTTCATTACTGGACAATTTCAATTATAACATTAAATACATTTACTTATCACTTTATTGTAAATGTAATTATGATTTCAAACTAAATTCAACCTTCTTAAATGTTAATACCAAAAAACATTTTGGTATGTCTTATTACAGTCTTCTGTATATAAGCAAGAAAGAAACAACATAAATTAACATAGGTTAACAACTTGCAAAGAAAAGAATGCTTAAACAACTATCGAAAGGTTCTAATGTGTAAATTGAGTCACTAAATACACAGATTGTTTCCTCTCTCGGACTGAGTGTCAATGACAGAAAGTTCAACATCAAAACTTGACATAGCTTTGCTGGTACATAAAATGTGCCTTCTGTTGTATCCTCATAGAATGCCACAACAATTTTATATTTACAGCTGATTTCATACTTTAGAATTTGTGTTCTCTGACTTTTAGGTAGGGTTCTGTTTTATTATTTTTTTTTTTTTTTAAGAATAATTAAGACAGAGAATTTGAAATACAAACTTAAATTACTAAACTAACCTTAATCATTTGAAAGAAAATTAAAGACAATTTGTTATCCAGTAGGCCTACATTTCAGTTATTTTTACATCAAAATAAAATGTATGAAAAAATAATGGTGATATACACACTGCATAAATGTGCTTTATAACATCCTTTTGGAGTAGTGAATTTACATACTTTAAAATTAATTTGTCGTTGAACTGTTGTAAATTAATTTACTAATTTGACTTTTCTTTTGCTAGGTCTTTTTAATCCTTTATTGCTATATAATTTTCACTTATGAGAAAATATCGGTTTCAAGCATTTACCATCTACAGATCATAAGTCACAATACATAATAAAACCACTTAACTTACAAATTATTTACTCCATATGCAAATAATTAAGAAATACATACCCACTATATATCCGAGGGGGGGGTTGTTGGGCATATATATGGGGGGGGGGGGGGGGGGGGGGGGAGATGAAAACTAAGTACAAAAAATAAAAGATTTTAAAAGAAACTAAATACAAAATTAAGACACTCCACCATTTGTGAGACGGTAATAAGTGATGAGCTCTTAGGGACATGAACAAAAACAAAACTTTCTTGATAATCAGAGTCGTCAACAAGAGGCAAAAGTACACGGCCTTCTAAATATAGAATTTTCTGTGTACAGTTTAATTTGTACTTTTCAGAAATTTTGTACTTATATTACCCTTTCAGAAATTATTAATAGCAATTATAAACAAAATTGTTACTATTGTTACTAGAAGCAATCCCTGAGGACGCCAAATTTTACTCACTGAATTTACAGTGAAATATATGCAATTTTCTGAATGCGTATAAAAGTATAAAAAACATTTTTTATTTTATTTTTATTAATAATGGTCAATACAGTGAAATATGTTGTTGAATAAATTAAAGAATGTAAAAGGCAGACAGGTAAATAGATCAAATAATTTAAAAGGCAAACAGATAATTTGAATAATTAATTGAAAACAATTTGAACAAATGTAGTAATGAATGGATTGACATTGTTTTTTTTTTCTAAATCAAAAGCACGCGGCATAACAAACTAGAAATTGACAAAATGGAATTTTCTAGAAAAACACTCTACGGGGCTTATAAAAGTTTCTGGAAATGCACCTGTTGGGGCGTATCGAATGTTCTAGAACAAACACCGGAAGCTGGAGTTTTTAGCGAACATGGGAAGGTGTATGTGCGTCAGAAATTAAGCAGACTTGTATATATTTCAATTTAAAAGTAATTATAATTCAATTATCAACGTTGTAATGTCTCAAATCTCAGTAATACAAAACATTCATTTCTAACAGTCTAGTATTATAGCCTAGAGAACCCTATGTCAATATATAAACAAACACCAGTACCAATCCCCATGAAGAAATGAAAGTCAGATACTAAATTAGAAACACTATATTTATTATTTATGTAAAATTTGTCAAAGACACTATGCAAGAACTCAAGACGGTTAAAAAACGTATTTAGTTAAGTTATGTCAGCCTTATTTTGTAGGCAACTAAACCATTGTAAACACGAGTCAAGTAAAAGACCAATAATGTACCATGTAATTTGGATTATAAACAAAAACACGATAATCCAATGTGTAACGAGTCAAATTTTACCCCCCACAAAACTTTGTAAATATCAGTTGATAAACTATATCGCAAACCGAACATAGATAACGAGATTGTAGAGCAGGGGAACCAAACCGGTTCAAAGACTAGCTCCCGGAGTGGGGACTAACGCATGCGCCGTAAAACCGAGCTGGTGACCTCAAAAACGAACGCGAGATAGTCAGTCGAGTTCTGAGAGCTAAACAGCGAACACTTAAAATTTACCACGAGGTAAGTGTAAGAGTTGCATGTTCGCTTTGCCTGTTAGTGCATTACTGGTTTTGCATGTAGTGTACATTACTCAGCTTTGCTTGGTTGCCTACAGATTGCTTACAATACGATACTAAAACTAAATAGTGCTTTTGCTTAGAAGGGTTAGCATTTGTTTCAGTGTATTATAAATACGACGATAAATTAAACCATTTTAGCTAAGAAGAATATTAGCTAGAATTATTTTATTTTACGATTAATCCTGTCCGTTCTCGGCGAAACC
>JAGFPH010003802.1:53169-71508 GCA_018207615.1 Philaenus spumarius
GGATTCTGCTCATTGCTTGATTTACCTAACCTAAAATTATATTCAGTTTTTGATCCAAATCAGTTGTTGATCAAAATCAGCTGTTGATCAAAATCAGCTGTTTTAAGCTTTTCATACGAACAGCTGTTTTTTGTGCCCCTGATAAAATCAAAAGAAATGTTTCTTCTTCTTCCTTAAGATTGACCTTCCATAAGATTAACATTGAAACTTTGAGGGCCACTGGGGCATAGCCCTAATGTCCTAGGACTTCGGTAAATGGCCTAAAACCTTCCCAGGGTTAACCTGTGTTACTATGCAAAATTTCAAAGCAATCGGATGGACCGTTTGGTAACGCATAAAGGACAAACAGACGGACATACATTGAATTTTATATATATAGATAATATAGATAATGCTTAACTTTATACTATTTGAAAATGTGCCTACTAAGAGAGTTATGCACTTTTATTAGTTTCAACGTTTCAACCCATATTTTCCATATATTGGACTAAGGGTTACAGTTATCAAGAAATTATTCTTGCAAAAGATTTTGGTAATATTTAGAAGATTTATTACAATTATGAACAGGCTCGATATTTTGTTGACTAAAGGAGTAATGAATGTCTTATCATGCGACTTCATTTTGGTTACCTCTTGCAGTAAGTGTTGGTTACACAAATTTTACAAGAGGCGTTCAGAAGTCAAACCGACTAACTCCATTTTGTTCCAAAATTAGGTAATAACATGGTTGGGTTGAATCAGTGAATACTTTTCAGTGGCCAAGATGATTAACTCCACAGTTCAGTGGTTTAACTATAGAATGTGCTGTATATTCTGGCAACCGAACATTTTACCAGATGTTTCAGTGGCCAACATGATTAACTCCATAACTCCATAAAATTTATCCCACATCAAGACCGATCAGTATGGCAAAAAAGAAAGACATAATGGACTTTTTGAAGTATATCCTTATATATAATATGAGACGCAGTTTTTTGTGAACACACTCCTCCCTTATTTCTGGACCAAATTTAATGTTTTAAGTTGTCAAAAAAATCGTTTAGTTTCGTAGTTTCGCAATAAGGTTTAAGATGTCAAAAATTCTTATCCTTAATGGCGTGAGCTAATCTCAAAGGTCGGGGTTTCCTCACAAGATTAACATGGAACGAATTTTAAAACCATTTCTATTCAAAACAGCTGTTTATAATAAGAAACAAACTAGTCCATCTTCTTTCGTCGATGTAAATAAAGATGTTTATAGTATTCAGGAGGTTATAAAAACATTTCTATACAAAACAGCTGTTTATAATAAGAAACAAACGAATCCCGCTGCTTTCGTGGAAGTAAATAATGATTTTTAAATAACAGATAATACATTCAGCTTTTCGGAACAGGATTCGGATGTCCAGCTTTTAGTACAAAATAATATTTTAAGTTAGGCCTATACTGAACCAACACATGTTTCAACACACACAAACCAATAAAAACTTATGTTAAGGAATTTAAAAATAAGAAAAACTATGTTACATCCTAATTAAAAATAAATAAGACATATTATAGTAGACCTATTTATTGATTATATAAGGTTATTGGTAGTGAATAACTTTTTGGTTAGGTTTTTGATTATGTGTAGACCTGAGCCATACTGGCTCTTTTAACCTTTTTTTATAACTGTTGTTATAAAATATACAAAATAATTCGATTTGAATATTTAACATGATTTACCATATTAATTTTGAGGTTATTATTAATCCTACATCTTTATTATAAATAAAACATAACATATGTTTTTAGAAGGTTCCATCGGGGGTTGGCGTGCGGAGCACGCAGGGGTCTCCCCTAGTATCTCCTACTCATCACCAGTATTATAAAGACTTAAAGATTGAAAGAGGTATCTCGCAAGCCGAATCTGTTGGTGATGACAAGGGAATCACTTATGCAAAATAGAATAATTTAAATTAGGTCATAGTTTTTTCACTTTTTCCAAAAGCCAAGCTATTCATTTTTTTAAATACAATAATACTGATGACTTCGTGTAAACGTGTTTTATTCTGTGTGTATTTGTTTAATAAAACTACCTATAGACAAATCATTCAGAATCTTTTGCTAATACTTTCAGTTGGCAATGTGACTAACTCCATCAAGCAGTGAATTTTTTTTAAATAGAGAAACATAGATTTTTTTTAAATAGTTATACTTTGTTGAAAAGTCACCCTTGATTGTAAGAAAATAATGAGTTCAATCAAAATATGTTGGGAAAATAAAAGTTTTTTTATAAATAAATAATTTTTAACTATTTCTACTGAAAACTTTCATTTGATGAGTTAGTCGGGTTGACTTCTGAATGCCTCAGATAATATTTGGAATGTTTGCAACAACTCTGAACAAATTCGATGCTTAGTAAGAGAGTTACGATGTTTTCTTGTACTTTGAACATGTATTTTTGTAGCAAGTGTGCCACCCTCACCATTTGTAATAGTCACTTAGTATGTTTAATAAATTAGTGT
The DNA here is from genome assembly GCA_018207615.1 of Philaenus spumarius. NCBI lineage: Eukaryota > Metazoa > Arthropoda > Insecta > Hemiptera > Aphrophoridae > Philaenus > Philaenus spumarius. The sequence goes on from JAGFPH010003802.1 coordinate 55,656, forward strand.
ATGTCAGTATTTGTATTTATTAAGTTTTTATTTAATACAGACTCACAACTCGGTGCATAGATGAGGTGGAGGAGGCTGTCCAAAGATATCTTCATAAGACACTTCCTTAAACTTGAGTCCATCTAAATTCCAAACACCCTGAAGGCGCAATCTTCTCAACAACTCAAGCAGATTTAACAGATCATTACGCAAACCGTTGACTTTCCGTTTATCTTCAACTTTTTTCTTTTTAACCTGTGTTTTAGTATCTCAAAATAAATAACCTTCGGTAAACTATTGAAAAATTTACTTTTATCTGTAAGACTTAAGCCAAAACAATTTAATGCTAATTAATTCCTGATCTACATCTTGTACTCAAGCGTTGAAAAACATTCTGTTGTAAACAAAAATTTACATTAACTATACAGTAATTGTGTTATATTTTGTTCTTGTATATAAAGTGCATAGTTTTAATTTACTATTATATTATTCTATGCAAGACAACCTCATATAATATATTCTATGTTATATATATATTTACCTCTTTTAATCTTGTTATCATACAAGATAATTTAAAGTTTTTCCTAATGAAAGTCAATTATTGGTAGAAAAGGTCCTTGAAGATAAGACCTTGACCAATGAATTTCTTAATTTCAAAACCCTTTTTTTTAACCCTTAACAAGCGGCTAGCACCTTTAAATGCGGCACGACCCAATATTTAAGCGCGGTTAGCACCTTTAAACACAAATAAACAAACACATGCTTAGATAATTCCATAGTTCTCTAAACTTCCAATAGAGTGCAAGAGAGATGTTCTTTGAGTATGTTTATTTAAAAAATGTAAGCAATGTCTGTGACGTCTTATCAGTCTGCGTTCTGTCTCCAGAGCGAATGAGTCTTCTATAGCAAGTGTTCTCAGCGTGGCTTACACCTATAGGCGCACTCTGTTTCATTCAGTTGTTCCTTGTTTGTTGGTACTGATAGATCACTGATATTCATTCCGAAGTTTTAGTTTTGTATAAGTTCTTGTTTTTCTTAGTTTAGTATGTGTAATTATTTTATGTTTAAACAACAATAAGTATTGCTATTATGTATTTATTTTTTGACTAAATTGTAAATTATGCTAGTAAATAAGTTTAGTTTTAATTTTTTTTTAATTCTAAAAAAATATTTAAAACACGTTTAAAATTAGTTGAGTACTTTGTATGTGTACTATTTAACCTTAAGAATCAAAATTTAAAAAGAACATTGAGAAAATAAACATATATTTGTTTAACTCTAAATGAGCGTTAGCCCATATTTTAGCTTAGCCCTTAGCTTATTTTAGAAAATCCTTAGAACCATTCCAGAGAAAAAGTGTACACATAAACAATTAATATTATACTATAACAAACAAGAGATCTTACAAGGGTTCCGTTTTTCCTTTTAAGGTATGGAATCCTAAAAAAAGAATTACTAATAGTTCTGTGAAGAGTAGTTGTCTTGAAAAAATCTAAAACTGCTCTTTATTGCAGATGTGTATGAAAAAAATTTCGTCTTTAAACATATGGCATAATATTTTAATTTAACGTTAGGGAGATATCAAACTGGGACAGATAACAATTTAGTTTCCTCATTTCAATCTAATAACGTACAAGATCTGTCAAATCAGTTAGGTATTCATTTTGCAACCGTTTATTCCAATCACAATGAAAATTTGCTGAATACGAATGTGTCTTCATAAACCTCCTTCGCCTCAGTTCACATGGTCCTCTTGTAATATCGACGACATCAGTCATATAATTGCAAATCTCAATGTCAAAAAACAACAGGATTCGATAAGATTGGCTTAAGATATGAAAAGAAAATTCACAAATAATTACAGAATATATTATATTATTGTTAAATTTTTTCATTTCTGATTTTGTTTTCCCTTAACCATCGTTGCACAACTGCATAAAAAAAAGACTCACGAAAGTTATTGCACACGTTGTTTTAAAATATTCATGTAAAATTTGAAGAAAATTGAACAACACATTTGGCAGTGACTGAGAAATAAACATTTTTTGATGGACAAAATGCCGAATGATTGATATAAAGTTTTGGTAATAAAAGCCTCATCCTAAAACAAAGCGGTCAAGTGCTTCTAATTTTAGCATATAAATAATTTGTAAAAAGATTAGTAAAATAAAGAGAATTCATACCAAACCTTAAATATGTTTTATTTGGTTCATACTATAAGTTTTGAACATCTTTCTTTTGATTAAGAACTTTTTATAAGAACTTGATTAAGACTTTTTGGTAACAATTTTATAATTTACGTTGAAAGAATTGTATATACTTTATTACTTTACAAGTTTGTTTATTATTTTAAGACTTATTTGTAGAGGCACAGAAAGGACAATTGATACCCTATAAGATTATGACATAGTAACATTGAAAACGTTTAAAAATTTTCAAAAAAGTTTATTGATTCATAGAATTAAACCAAGAATAATATTATGACACATATTGATATTGAAAACATTTGAAGAAGTACGGTAAAAAAAGTTTATTGTTTCATGGGCCAAAAATTCTTAGAACTGAAACCACCATTCGTCTACCATGACACAGTGAAAATAAAACAATTTGAGTTGTATGCATTATTATTCATTTACAAAGTGTATGATAATATTAAAAGTGTTGTATTTTACAAAAATCCCTACACATACATCGTTTTACCTGACTTCAAGGAACATTTAAGTCAAATTTGAAGAAAATTTTACAACGCATTTGGTCGTAATAACAGATAGACGAATTGCCGAATGGTCTTAAAACAAGACCTCGTATACGCTCGGTCAAAAATAAAGGTGATGCAAACAAAATGTAAAACTTTGGATATTAATTGTGGCTCATTGGTACATCTGAATTGGTCGCAACATCATTGAAAGTACGGTGATCATATAAGCAGTGTCTGAAAATTATTAGTGTCTGTTTATTTCACAGCGTAATTTAAAACAAAATTATTAATAAATGTAAAAATATTTTAATTACTCACGGGTACTGCACGGGAAGCAGACATTTTTGCAAATTGAGGAAATGAACGACGTGATTCCTTGGTACCAGGATAGGGGCTGTCTATTCTTTTTAAAGCTTCTTCTTCAAGTTCTTCAACTGTCTTCACAAGCATTTTATTTTGTTGGGATAGATCAAACACCCAATGCTGTAGTGTTTTTATCTGTAACTAATCAAATAGATAATATTGTAATTGAAAATCAATATTTTAACATACAACTAACTGTCTATTGCCTTACGGGACGATTTTATAATTTACCTTTAAAAAATGTGTACACAGATGTTTCATAAAACTAAAATCTCACTAGTACTACTTGTTATGGTATGTAATGTTTCGTTAGTACTTTGTTTGTAAATGCAGAACAGGGGCCCTTTACAGATTGTAGCCGAAAAGTAAATTTGGACAAAATATGTAATTGTTTTATAAAAGTACAATTATAAACTTTTAATTACAAGTAAATTATTCCAAGTTTACAAGTTATTTTCCTGTAAACTGCCCCAATTATTAACTTGTCCATAATAAGTATAGCAAAAAACTTTTTCTACTTGTCACCTGTTACCAATTTATTATTTTTAAACTAACTAAAAAGATAGGTTAACAGTGTAATCAGCTCACTGGAGTCAATTTATAAAATAAGTAATGAATACTGTATGAAACGGATTTACAAAGTGATTTACTAGTGGTAGTACAAAATAAAATAGTACAAAGTAAATGTATTCGTTTGGAGTTCAATGTCATTGTTTTTCAAAGCTAGCCAGCTATAATAATTGATTGTAACACAATATTTATTCTTGAAATTCATTAACAAATAATATAATTAATACTTAAACAGGGATATACAATTCTTATTTAGATTTCAAGCCTAATGAATGATAAGTGATTATAAGATTCCATAGGCTGATTAGGAATGATTTACAATAGTAAACTTAAACTAAAATAGGCTATTGAAATAGATTATTTGTGTATTGTTTTGTTATTGAGGAGATATCAGGTCTGTTGATAAATTTGGAGGTATCTATTTTAAAAACCTTCGAAGATCTGATGTGAAGTAATAGAAATGGTTAAAGTTAACTCAAAAAATTAACTGGAGACGTGCGTGAAATTTACTTGTGCGGTGATTTTAGTTTTCTATGTTACTGGACATTGTTTGACTTGCAGGTAGTTGGTTGGTTTTTCTTGGGTATGATGTAGATTTTATATGTTAAGTTTGAATGTGTTAATTGAGGCGTGTAAAAGCAAAAACCGATAAGTGACATTTTTTTACAAATATACTTTTTACGCCATTTTGTTTGTCTATTCTGACCACATCCATCTATTATATTAGAAAGAAGCAAAAACCGACATTTTAAATGTTATTCTTGTTTAAAATCCAGCTTTAGAAGCAAAAAACGATAAAAGTGTATGTCGGTGAGATGCAACAACCGATATTTGCCAACGGCCAATCAGAGCGCCAGGATTGTACCAAGTGAGCGCCAGGATTGGAACCACGTGACTGTTAGTCGTCTACCACACCCTGTAAGCTTTCTTCAATAATTTCTATGTTATTTATATCGTGCAGTAGTTTTGTTTTGAATATTAATATTTCTTTTACACTCTATAATTAAATAGAAACATAATGGACATTACTGTAGGAGTTAGGCCTACACACGGCAAAGGCAGAAAACGGATAAGAGGTTCATTATAACCCGTAACCAAGTTAAGACGGTATCAATTAGAGGAGAGCAAACTTATCGATCAGATATTGAAACAAATAAATCCATACTAAAACATGGAAAGAAACTATCATCCTTGAATCCTGAAGTTATTCCATCTGGAAACTGTGCTAGAGTAAAATCAGAGAAGATGAATGACGTGAAACAACTCCTAGAAACTCACTTTGGAAATACTTGGGATCAAGTGCCCGAACTTAAATTTTATAAAGACATTTTAAATATTGTAAATAATGAGTCACTACAAAATGTAGATAATGAAAAAAATACTGATTTGTGTTCGCCTCCTTGTGAGGAAAATATCTTGTGTATTTAAATACCATCAGAAAATCAAATGTTTCTTTTGTTTTATAAGTACAGGTTCTAAAAAAAAACTATTTTGTAAATTTACTATCAAAATTAAAAGTTTTTTAATGTGTTAAAAAGAGTTTTTATATCCAAAATTCAGAAGCAAAAACCGACATTTCGATCAAGGTGAGATGCAAAAACCGATATTTACCAAGGTGAGATGCAAAAACCGACATCTGTTTATTTAAAAGTTAAATTACAACTTTGTTTATTATTTCTCAATTCCAGGTTTTGTTTTAACAGGAAAAAAATGTTCACAGCTTTATGTGAAAAAAAAATACATTAAAAAAATAATGATGGATTAAGATGTGTCAGTTTTTTCCAATTCCTGGAAAATCTACTATGATAGAGATATCTGTTTTTGCTTCTACATGCCTCAATTAAAGTGAACTGCGTCAAATTGAAGCTAGTAACAAAGCTAATCTAACCCCCTTCTTCTTCCTCTTTACTTCAACAATGCTTTTCTTTTGATTCCTCCTCTACCAATGCCCTCTTATACTTGAGTCTGCTTAAACTTAAAACTATATGATGTTTACGGTAATTGGGCGTTTGATCTTATATGTTTTGAAATGAGGTATGCTCGTAATGGTTTATGTATGTTTTCCTCGTATGTTTTCATATTAGTTGGTGTTTACAAAGTCTTTGGCTGCTTTCGGGGACTGGCAGTTTATGAACTGTTCCCCTGTTATGATATACATATTGCTTATTAAATAAACCTATTTTTGGTATCATTACAACAGTTTTACAAAAGTACTATTTCAACAAAAAGAAGTGGTCTAGTTCGTCCTCAGAAGAAGTTTAAGAAAGCACGAGAACTTTTAGTCTGTATACCGGACTATGATTCACTTTGGACAAAAATTTGTATTACTGTGCGAATTTAATAACATTTGTAAAGATAGGTTATGAGCTATTTATGAAGTTTACTACGACTTGTTACTAACAAGTTTACCAATCTAACTCTTGTTATTGACAAGTCAAAACTAGGCTTGTTACTGATAAGTCTACAGAAGTCTTTGTGAAATAGTTACTAACAAGACTTAAATTACATCAGAAGTTGGTCCAGTTATATATTAATTCGCTAAGAAATTTCTTTATCAGCCTATTAAGTCGTTATTTTGCAACCAATTTGAACAAATGAAATGTAATTTTAAACATATTACACTGCAAATTTTCAGAAAAAAAATAAAATATCACTGTATTTAAAAAATAACTGATGGTTAAAAAATTACACCATGTATTTAACGTAGGCTCATGACAAAATTTGAAGTCCAAACATTCCGACACCCCCAATAACATAAAGTTTATCATTTACTCCATTTAAGTTTTTAAAATATACAAAATATAAAGTCCTAAAAATTTCCCATGTTTTTTATATGAGAGAATTTTTGTCTAGAAACTTGCCCTTAAGTTGAGAAAACTATTCAACGTATGTCCATAACATATTTATCAATTTGAAGCTTAAACCTCCCATACTAAATTTAAATTTAAAGTAATAAAATGACATATTTTCCGCAAAAATGGAAAATATGTCATTTTATTACTTTAAATTTGTTAAATAGTACAAAATGTAAATGCCTTCAAACCTTGTGGTAAAATGTTCATTAACAATAAGATGACTAAATTACCAAATTTTAAAATGCAATTATCTAATGCGGTTAAATGTTTGTCATGTGTTCAGAGAATAATGAAAAATGTCTGTAGTCTATACGGTATTACATTTTTATGTAAATAATTAAATTATACAGTTAGGCTTACATAAGACCTTAGTTAAGTTATTAATGTTCAAAAGTCATTACCGTAGCAAACTATGAGTACACAGCTAGTTTGAGTTATTTACTTAAATAAAAGATTAGAAACGTTTTAAAACATATCAAAACCTAAGAGCTCGTTTGTGGGTAAGAGATTTAAAACAATAAAACAAAACATTGATATTGTAACTAGTTTTTACTTTGTAAAATAATAAAGTCAAATGTTTTGGAAAATAAAGTAAAATATATTTTTCTTTTAGGTGTAAATTAATAATATAAATTTTATTTGCGCCTTCGACATCATTGCAAGGTCAGACTCTCCACTAGTAAAAACTAGACGCATGGACATTTCCTCCGTTTCTATTGGTTCACTCCGTCTTTTACCACAAATACAAAGTCTCTAAAAATCACCCTCTCTTCGAAAATGTTTACCTCCAGACACTAATACATATACAGGGTGAATCAGACCACCCTCGCTCAATGTATTGCGATTGAACCAAAATACTCAAAACTCCAGATAGTAACGCTAGTCGTGAAGCATATCATTGAAAAGGTCTTAAAAAAAACAAACATTTTTTGTATTTAAAATTTGACTTTATCTCTAACCGTTTCAAAAAAAAAGGCGCCTTGGAAACTTATTTTGCGCACGGATGTCTTGATTCACCCGGTATATCCAATACATAATCAACCTAAACGATTCATATAGATTAAAGCTTTTAAACTAGAATTTATGTCCCCCTCAACATTTTCATTTATATTTTTAATTTAGGCAAATAAAAAGCTTTATATATACAGTGAAACCTCAATAAATCGAACCTCAATAATTCGAAATCCTTGATAAATATAATTCATTTTATTCCCCTTGAACTGCCCTATCTTTTGCAATGTTAATTTTACCTCTACAAATCAAATAGTTCACAAGAAACACCTTGATTAATCGAAGTTTTACGGTATAAGTACATCTATAAATCGAAGTTTTAGCTCAAAAACCTCTATAAATTGAAATCGTGCAACCGCCGCACCTCTACAAGTCGAAGTAAGGGCAAGAAACCCTCTATTAATCGAAGTTGTATGAAATATGTTATGATTCAAAACATTGGAACAATATTTACTGCATCGTATTTCGACAGGAAATACCAATCCTTCATTCTGTCCAACTTCTGTTGCGATCCATCTCAGTCTTGGGCCAGCAGTAGAGTAGGTTCAATAAAGAAGCAGTTTGAAATTAAAACTAACTGCTTCTTCCATTTTAAAGTACAGTACATATTAAATTTTATAATTGCACTAGCTGACTCGTACGGCGTTGCCCGTGGTGGTTGGTATTTCCAGTCTTTTTAACGTAATTGCATTCTTTTTAAGTGTTCAGTCAGTGAGTGGTATTTTTCATTTATATACATAGATCTTAAATAATAAAAGCACTATTGTCATAATAATAAAAGATCTGAAATTATGATTTTAGTAACTTTGATCCCTTCAAACCCCCCTAAAATTTCGAATTTTTTTAAACCCTTTCTTAGCGAACGCCTATGGCCCTAGAGGAAGCTACATACCAAATTTCATTCCAATCTGTTTGGTAATTTTGAAGAAATCGTGATTTAGTCATTTTTACCCCCTAAACCCCCTCTAAAATTTCGAATTTTTTCAAACCCTTTCTTAGTAAGCACCTATGGCCCTAGAGGAAGCTACATACTAAATTTCAATCCAATCCGTTCAGTAGTTTTGAAGAAATCGTTTTTTAATAACTCTGGTCCCCCAAACCCCCCCCCCTAAAATTACGAATTTTTTCAAACCCTTTCTTAATGAGCACCTATGGCCCTAGAGGAAGCTACATACAAAATTTCATTTCAATCCGTTCGGGCGTGATGAGTGAGTGAGTGGTATTTCGCTTTTATATATATATAGATTACTAACCAATACAATAAAGTACTGAAATCTATATATTAATAGCCAAGCACAAAACTTGTCGTCCTTTTTTCTCAGCTTGTGTGCATCGTAGGAGAAATTCGCGCATACCGTTAGAAAGGTAGTGTCCTGTAGATGAGCAGAATCCCATTATAATTTACATCAGTCCTCAGGGATACGCCCCAGTGGCCCTCAAAGTTTCAATGTTAATCTTATGGAAGGTCAAGCTTAAGGAAGAAGAAGAAAGATTTCTTTTGATTTTATCAGGGGCACAAAAAACAGCTGTTCGTATGAAAAGCTTAAAACAGCTGATTTTGATCAACAGCTGATTTTGATCAACAACTGATTTGGATCAAAAACTGAATATAATTTTAGGTTAGGTAAATCAAGCAATAGCGAAGCATTGCCGGGTCCACTACTTAATATTAATGCACAATGTACAAAACACTGTATTTTAGAAGGCCATCAATTCTCCTGATATTTATTGTTTGCACTGAATTGAACCTCTATAAATCGAAAATTGGGGAGGATGAACCTTGATAAATCGATCCTTTATTATTCAAAATACTCGATAATTCAAAATTTCTACGTTCCCTGTGGGATTTGATTTATTGAGGTTCCACTGTAACAATATACAGAGTGTTAAAAAAAACCTTTCAGACTTTGGGATATGATTCCTCATACAAAAAAGGAAGAAAAAAGTTCATATGAAATTCGGATTTAAATTTCTAAATCTCAATATCTCAAAATTTGTAAATTTTACAAAACATTTACAAGAAAAAAAAAAGTTGCTAAATTTTATCTCCTAAATAACGGTGCATAAATTATTAAGATTCCATGATTATTAATTGAGTTTTTGCAATTTTATGGAAATGACTATATGCAAATTTTGTTGAAATAATGGAAAAATTTCGGCTACGTACAAACTGCCCCACTTTTTTGGGGTCATTTCTAATATACAAACTGCCCTACAAGGTCCAGGTATAAAAACAAGGTACAGGCCGGGGTGTCGGCGACATACAAACTACCCTACTTTTCTACCTGACACATGTACGGGATATTTCCCTCCGAATTCCCTCATACCAATAAATAAATAGTTTATATTATATAATAACTAGTAGACCCACTTCGTTTCCATACATTGTTTAGACATACAAAATAATACAAATAATTTATGAACCAAGTTAAAACAGCCAGTATATTCGTGTATTTATTTATCTGTTATTCTTATCTAATAGGAACCGTTGCGTGCTTATATAATAGGTTAGGTTAGGTTAGGCACAGAGAAGGAATATACAGAGGAAACATTTAAACGGCTTGATCGTACGCTCTAGTTGTAGTTCCGATCTAGTCCGGTGGCCGCGCTAGGATGTCCTAATGCACGTTACAAGAGAAAGAGGGACGAGCGGGGAAGGATGTGATGGTAGCGGGGGAAATGTCCCACTTCCCCGCCTCGTTTAGACTACAAGTTGGGAATTCAACGTTTACTCTTCTGTTATAAGTGTAAATGTAACAAAAAAGCCTATTTTCATTACGGGAAATAATTTCCGTAGAAATTAAGTACAGAATAGTCTATTTACTAAGATAAATTGTTTTATTTGTATTATAATTTAATTCAAACTTATGTTTTTAAATGAGACATACTTTTTGAATAAGTTATAAGCTAATAAAAGATTCTTGAACCAACTTTAACTGAACCGATACAAGTTTTAAACATTTTAAACTTATTAGAGTATGTTTTGTACAAATGTTTATCGAATAATTTAATTCCTGATTTTTATTCACTGACTTACTGAACTAAATACTTGACAGTTTTTTTATTACAAACATTTTGTGTTCTAAGGTAGCTTAGAAATTTTTGAATATTATTAAAATCTTATGAAATGGGTTATACAAATGGGTTAGATATTAATATAAACTAGGGGCTCTGCCCCTGGACGCTCCGCGTCCCAACCCCGGCTCGGCCTTCGGCCTCAGATGGCTGCTTCGCTTCGCTCGCAGGTGGAAAATTCGATAAAGAATCTCGTTAATCTTTTGCTCGTTTGTACATAGGTGACCGAGCATAAATTAGCTGTTTTATTTGGCAGCTGACTCAAACTCATTAAACATTATCTCCATAAGATTAACATGGGAAATTTGAAGGATTGTATACCGGAGCTCCTTCTCGGGTGAATAGCGGCTGAACGGATGATAATATATAAGACTTGACATATCTGTGAATGATTATGTTCAGTTTTTGATCCAAATTAGCTGTTTTATATATAATAGGTTTGTAACAACCAATGTTTGAATTGAATTAAAATATAGTTAGCATTTTTCGTTCATTTTTGTTTGTGTTTGTTTTTAGTTTGTCAATGTAACCTCAAAAAGGTAATACTACATTTGATACTGATTTGGTCCAAATCAGTTGTTGATCAAAATCAGCTGTTTTAAGCTTTTCATACGAACAGCTGTTTTTGTGTCCCTGATAAAATCAATAGAAATCTTTCTTCCATAAGATTAACATTGAAACTTTGAGGGCCACTGGGGCGTAGCCCTAATGTCCTAGGACTTTGGTAAATGGCCTAAAACCTTCCCAGGGTTAACCTGTGTTACTATGCAAAATTTCAAAGCAATCGGATGGACGGTATACGAACGCAAAGTGGACAAAGAACCAAAAAAAAAACCCCATAAGGAATACACAGCAGAAATTTGCATTTGATTATAACGTTTGTAAGGCGAAAGATACATGATTTGTAATGCTTGATGGCAAATCTGGGCGTGCATACCTTTAATTTAAGACCTCAATTATGAAAATCGGTCGGGTAGAAGAGCCGAACGGACTCGGAAAAGAAAAACAGAATTTTTTTAATATATAAGATTATTGAACTGCTGATTAAAATGTCATGTATAACCCTAGGTTTAGGCAATATAAACAAAATCTAGTTTGTAAAAAAATGTCTAATAACAATTAAGTAGGTAAATAATGTTATGTTGTAATTCTGAAAAACCCTTTAACCAACATGGTTAGATAACCCATTAATAAAGATTATGTATAAAATAAAACTTTAACAATTGAAAGTGATGAAATGTTTAAATGATAATACAAAAGAAGAAACATAATAATATTGCCAAAGCACAGAGATTAATGGTAAATGGATCCATTATTCTCTGTGCTTAAAAAAAAGTAGGCCTTCATATTATATGACACTCCATCACAAAATAATCACGATTATAAAGTCAGTAACCTATAGTTACATATATTTAAAAAAAAGTTCATATTATAGGACACTCCATGATAAAATAATCTCAAAGTAAAGTGTCAATAATAAAGTAATAAAAGTATAGTCTATATTAAACGCAGTACTGTAATTACATATCAAATTTAACCTAGTTGACAATTTATATGGAAGACAACTACAAAATAAATATATAACTTACAAACTGTAGACAAAGTCAGTAAATACATATCATGTTCAAATTTAATCTTCACTTCATATAAATCGCAAAGTAAAATATCAATAAAATTGTAGTTTAAAGTTGTTTTGTTTATCAAAAGTAATTCAAATAAATCTCAAATTTAATCCTAATTTACTATTTATATTTAAGACGGCTTAAAAATAAAATGTAGCCTACATAGCCCAGTCGGTGTAGGTCACAACTACCAGTAATTTGCAATACGGCAGATTTTTTTTATAAGTACCTTAAAGTATGTAGATTAATATAAAAAAAAGTTTACCAGTCTTTCGATTTCCCAAAGTCAAAAAAAAAATCGAAAAACATTTTTTTCTCGAAATTCCTTAATATTTCGAGCTAGGATGAAAATAAATAAAAATACCACCGTGTAGCGGAAGTATTTTTTTAATAAAAAAAATCTTTTGTATTTTTTCGTCCGAGAAATGGTTTGTCTGGAAAAAAATCGATTAAGCAAGTATTATTTCGCAGCAGCACTACTCGGCCGCACGGCTGAAGACCTATTTCTTTAAGCGCGGCCCAGTACATTATAAACTATTGCACAGTTATAATGTATTAAATAAATAGTTGTAATAGGGCGTTTTCAAGAGGAAAGTGTCAGCTTTACGATGTCATGTTTTTTTTTATAACACATAATAATCATCTAACAAATTGCCCAAATATATATATTCCAATAAAAAAAATGCGTCTCAAAAGAAAAAGAAAACTGGTTATTTGGGGGTTTTTAGGAGGAACTGATTCATATAAAATATGAAAATTCAACATGGCGGATTCAAAATGGCTGCCATTTTCTCTAAGAATTCAACTTTTTTATATTCAAAATAATACAATTTCGAAGACCAGCGTATTAGCATATAATCAGTCTCGATTAAATTGTCTTAAAAATCAATTTTCTCTAAAGATAATCATCCACTTTGTATGAAATTTAAAATATACATAAACAATATATGTATAAATATAATATACAAAAATTATACATCTACGATAATTTTAAACTAAATAGGCCATCAAATTTATGAACGCATAATTATTAATGAATGTGTCTTTATACGATCATTTCCGTCCATACGTATAGCAAATCTAAGTTGGCCATTTTGTAATATATCGAATTAGCAAGTGAAAAGCTTATTTTTAACTTATATACCAAGACTCAAGTTGGTATCTTAAAAATTTGATGAGCTAGAGCCATCAGATTTATCAACGAACCTCACGATTTTTTGCTTACCGAACGCTGTAGCCCTTTCGCTATTCCAGTTTCGTCATTTTTTAGAATATCAACATCAAATTTGTTTTTCAAGTTGAATACACTACGGTAGTATTATTCTCAGTAAGTATGAACTATTTTTTCAGTTCTTTTTGAAAACAAGGCTCTTGAATATAGTCTACTGTTTTACCTATCTCGTTTTAACTACAACACCTTTGGATTCGTTGGAATCCATTTTTGACATTTTTGAACATATCGATTTAAAAATTGGTACATAATTTACAAACACAATTAGTTTTTGCTATACCTATTTTAAAAACTATATTTAAAAGATTGACTAATCTGCAGCCGATCAACTCAAGCGTGTTGATGCAAAATTTAAAAAGGTCCAAAATTGTACTTTTTTAAGTTACTTGTGCTCTTGAAAGTAAATAATAAAAAAAAATTATACTCATTTATCTTGTTTGAATTTAAATTTTTAACTTGTAAAAAACTTTTAGGTTTATATTTTGAAAATTTTCTAAACTGGAGGTGTTTAAAATGAGTTGGTGGGTCTGGTACTCCTAAAATCGAGAAACCCATTGATAAGTCAAATGGCTCTAGATCAGGTCATTTTCAAGATAACAAGCTCAGACTCAGCATAAATTTTTAAAATATATATTTTAACTTCTATGTCAAGTTTGAATTCGATATATTAAAATTCAGCCAATTTAGAATGAGCCAACTCTACATATATGAATGAGATTTCCCTTTTCTGTGATTTCTGCCGTAGGGCCAATTATTTGTTTTTAGCTGTATTTCTAATTTTAGTGAGTAGGCACTTAAAACAGAACTGTTTTATTGAATACAAAATTAAGGGGGGGGGGTAGAACACAAACACATTTTTTAAACTTTCTTCTTCTCATCGAGACGAACAAATTTAAAAAAATCCCTCAAAATTGGTTAACCTGCACCGAGTTCCCACACAAATGTCTACTTGTACTATTATTAAATTTTGATTTTTTTTATAATTTTCTTTTTAATAATACTTTGCGAATTTTCTCCAAACAAACCATTACTCGGGCGAAATAATTACAGAAGACCTTTTTATTGAAAAACACTTCCCCCTACAGGGTGGTATATTTATTTTTATTTATCTTAATCCCAGCCCGAAATATTAAGAATTTTTGAAGAAAAAAAATTGTCTCGATTTTTTTGACTTGGGAAATCGATAGACTGGTAAACTTTTGTATGTTAATCTACATACTTTATTGTACTTATAAAAAGAATCAGCCGTATTGTAAATTACTGCATCGTTTGGTCTAAAATTACCCCTACCGACTAGCCTAATATTTGTTGCAGTGTAGGCCTATAAAGTCAATAATAGCAGTTTAATTTAACTGATGGAAAAATTTAATTCTGAACGTATTGTAGGGTATAGTCTATAAGAAACATAATCACAAAAACAAAGAACATTAATATCTAGTCAAATAAAGTGACTAATGTTTCTAATACGGTATGCATAATCAAGATTGTTAAGATAGATTTTCTTAAATAGGTGTTAATACATTCAAATGGAGGTAAATAGCAATAACAGCTGTTAAAATAACTACTGAAATGGTAACATAATCTGTATAGTACGGGTGTGAAGTCGCACCGATTAAACTAGTATAAAATCATCCACGAATTGTCTGCTACGATGGAACAAAACGTTACTTTTTTGAAATTTTATCTTCCAAGAAAGTTAGATACTGATACATATACCTTGAGACAGAATAATATTTTATATAATTAAATTAGCGTTATATAATTGAATTAGCGTTAATAATATTCGGTCGTCGTATTCTTTTGGGGACATTTTGTCACTATATTTTAAATGATATTTCGACAATGGTAGTTCATACAATTTTCATAAATTGTATTCGGGCATTGATTTTTCGCGGACATACGCTGTTGTATATTAAATTGCGTTTTAATGCTGACGTTTTATAAAATTAGCGCTAATAATATTCGGACGTCGTATTCTTTTGTGGATATTTTATCATTGTATTTTAAATAATATTTCAACAATAGTAGTTCATACAATTTTCACAAATTGTATTCGGGCATCAATTTTTCGCGGACATACGCTGTTGTCATATACTAAATGGCTTTATTTTTATCCAATTATAAAAATAATCGTATGCAGCCTAGATATTTTTGGCTTACACAAATAGTGTTTAGCAAACAAATTTTATATTTTTACTAAATATGTGTTAAGGTTGGTGAATTACTCTTTATTTGTGTTAATTTATTATATTTGATGCTTTTATTTTGATTTTTACAAAGGCTTAGTAATTTAGTAAAATATTTTATTACAAGTTGTGTTTTCATATTTATTCCACAATTCCCATACTTGATTAAAATTTTGTAGCTTGTTTTTAGAAATTTTATATTTTTTATTGAAATTTCATCACCAATACACTTTATATTATTATTTTTACAATAATAAAAGTTA
>JAGFPH010003802.1:90475-108912 GCA_018207615.1 Philaenus spumarius
AAATAAAAACGAAAACAAACACTGAAATGGAGAGGAAAGAGAAAATACCCTTAGTTCAACCCTCCCAATATCACGGCTTACCATCTGAAGATACACATACTTTTATATCCAGATAAGAAGTGGCTTCAAGAGCTTACGGATGGACAGCCAAATCACAAATCAATCTATTAATTACATACTGTAACGTCGAAGACAACCAAATAATAGCACATTTAATACAGGGTTTAAGACATGAAATTTGCGAACATATAATAACAATGGAGAATAGAACACTAGACCAAAGAATCTAAGGAAAATTGAACAACTTTTTCAAAAAAAAACCTAAATCACCAAAAAATACTTAAGAATCACAAAAAACCACAATAGCACTGGAACTAGACAATTTGAAACCATTAAAACCATGACAGATCAACTTACAGAAATTGTACACACATTAGGGTTAAATATACAACAGAAAGGTTATAAAACAAACACATTTCAAAAAAACGGTACCAGAAACTGACACATACTTTCTCACAAACATATTTAAATTATTAAACAGATTCACAGTGACTTCATTTTTGTAGGAGGGGTAGGAGAGGTGATTTTAAACTAGGAGATTAACTAATAAATATTATTATTATTAGCTAGAAATAAAACTATTCGATCGATTTCGAACAAATTTGCACCAAACACGTCAATTAGGCCTGTATATATATGCACAAAAAAGGTTTTGACAAATTTTGAAAAACAACCCCCTTTTTGGCAAAAAACCTCTAAAAATCAGTTATTATTATTATTATTAGCTAAACAAGAATTTTTAGAAAGATACGGTTTTCTGCAAGTGGTAGGGTATATTAAGGGCTGCAAATAAGCCAAATTTGATCAAAATTGTTAGAGCCGGTTTTTTAATAAAAATAATAATACACTAACTGATTTTTTTGGGGGTTTTTTGGCCAAAAAGGGGATTATTTTTCAAAATCGTTCAAACCCGTTTTTCGTGCATCTATACAGGCCTACTTGACATGTCTGGTGCAAATTTGTTTGAAATCGATCGAATAGTTTTCGCTCTAGCTTTGTATACACACAGACAGACATTTTGTAAAAAACACTTTTTTTTACTCAAGGGTCAAATAATGAATATAAGACCAACAATGTTCAAAACAATGTAGGACAAAACTACACAATATGTAAAATAAATAAATAATAATACACCGAACAGATTTTTCTTCCGAAAATACAACTGCAATATGTGTAAAATGGACAACCATACAAATGAAGAAAGTGATTTCCATCCAAAAAGAAACAAGTAATACATAAGTTAATAAAACTGTTTTGTATTAAAAATTAGTTTAAAAAAAGTGAATAGTAATACTACTTTCAATGGATTTCTTTATGATTTGAACAGAAGTTTTTTTTTCTTTGATTAGACGACAAGACAAACATGTTCACTCACTTCCGCTCATTTAAAAATTATGAATTTGTTATCGTTTTAAAGCTAACTAAACGTAGTTTATAAAGATGTAAATTTGATATTGAAGTTAGAAAATAGTCAACCTTTAACCCTATTTGAATTTAGACGAATATTTCTAATAATATGAAAATTATTTCCAATAATAACTTTTTCTACACTATATTTATGTGTAGTGGGAAAGTTTTTTTACTATTTATTTCACGTCATTTTCAAAATCACCAATCTAAAGAGCATAAAATGAAGGTAATTCGGTATAGTAAATTTCATATTTGTATCGTTAAACTCATACATGTTGGAAAGCACGTTTCACACAGAAACCAAAAATATACACTTTGTAAGACATTTGTTGATGATTTATGCGCAAACGCAGTTTGGACGAAAGGCTGTATTTTTTATTCGAGCCGTGACGTCATCTGATGAAATGCGCTGAACCCGTCCAAAACTCGTCTTTCTGAGTAGCATCCCTTATCTACTTACACCATTTTACACCATGGTTTTGGGACTGTTGTGAGGGGGAGGGCAGTTGTTAAATGACCTTGGCAGGCTCTCAACTTAATGCTGTAAATGTCTATAATATGTTTATACTTTGTTTACACCATACGCGGCACCCTCTATCGACTCGTCTCTACACTGCACTACAAGCAGTAGTAGTCGAATTGCCTGGCTGTCAATAATACGGCACTTTCACACGAATAATTGGAGATTTTTAACACATAGAAACAACAGATTATCTCCTAACTTTTTGGGGGGAATCGTCAAATCTTCATATTTTATATTGATTTTAATCAGGAACATATGAAAATTCCCCCCCAAACTGTGAAAAACACCCCAAAAATGTATTCCCCCCCAAAAATTCTGATGGCGCAACTTGCGCCATCAAACCATGCTGTGGGCACCCCTGCTTCCAGTCAACACATTTCAATGGGTCTGTAAGTTTCCATTGTTGCGAATCATCCCAGTTAGTTTTTAAATTTAATAGTCAAGTATTGATTTTTAACATAATCTATCTCTAATTTTAAATTACTATAATATTTATTACAAATTTTTTTAAAAGTCCTAACGTAATACCTAGGCCTATACGGTCTTTGTTTAAATAATTTATAGTTTTAGAGTTAAGTGCCATCAAGTGTGTTGTGTGTATTTATAAAAACTGCAAGAATGTGTTATTACCATCTGAAATTGATGTTTTTATTGATGAATTATTATTTTATTATAATAATAACTATTATTATATTATTGAACTATTATTGCTATTATTTGTTTTGTGATAATAATGCAGTAGTAGGCCTAATAATCATTATTATTTTTCATTGTACTAGTTTTCTCACCACCCGTGAGGTCAAATTAATTCGTTTTTTATTTTTTATTGTGGTTTCTCCATGAGACTTTATCCACATAGATGGATAGATTAATGAATAAAAACATTTATTGATTAATGAATAGTGAAAAAGTATTGATGGAAATATTGATTTTTAGATTTATTTATTTCGATGTTTGTAAAATGGAAACTTTTATTCGTTTCAAGAATAGAATAGAATAGATTTATTTTGCTTTTAAACATTTGTTTACAATGTAATTAGCAATAGTCCATTAAATTTAAATTCTTAAAATTTGACATTTCTTAAAATTTAACATATTTCTTAAAATTTAACAGTTCTTAAAATTTATCATTTCTTAAAATTTAACATTTATTTATTTAAATCAGAATTCATATATTCCTCTAATGAATAGTAGGTGCTTTGTTTCAGGAAGTCAGATATACACTTTTTAAAATTCTTTTCAGTCAAAGATTGTATAGTACCTGGCAGCTTAAATTATATAACTTAATTTGTTGAAAACTGTGGCTTTTATATGATCTCGCAATCCTGTTAAGAGGGGTAACCAAATCCTGTTTATTTCTAGTGTTATAGCTATGTCTTGAGCTGTGTTTAACAAACTGTGAAATATTCTGATTAACATAAATCAAATTCAAATAAATATATAAAGAGGGCAATGTCAAAATCTGTAATTTAGAGAAACTAGCTCTACAAGACTCTCTATCTGATAAAGCCGGTTCTACACGATGCTACGAACGCTCGCTCCAATGTTGGACCGAACGTTTGGGACAAGTAAGTTCGACAGATGGTACAGCGAATGTTCCTGCTACACGGTGAATCGAATGTTTGATCCAATATTTAAGAAAACAGTTTGGTACAAACGTTGGCCCAGTTGTGAAAATGGACGAGGATGACAGTCTATAATAATATATTATGTTTTAATTGTACACATTTAACGAGTTAAAAATCCCCACATCATATTTAGGCAGGCCTAAATAAAATTTGTTTTTAAAATAGTACACTTTTAAAATTATATTTTTTAAAGGTATAGTATCTAATTACCGGTAATCTGTTTCTGATTTTTCACGGGAACTTACTAGTATCATGTATGAAATATAAATTGTAGCCTACTTAGGCTACCTGTGAAAATTTAAATGAATAATATTACTGATTAAAATTAAACACAGAGATAAACATAAACAAGACGGGTCTTTGGTGTAAATAGAGAGTAAAAATAATGCTTCTTATGAACGAGTCGTGTAGCCGTTGAATCGAACCAACGAACATTTTCCTTCAAACGTTGGAGGCATCCCTTTGACTCGGTGCAAAAATACCGACATCGACCCGAACATGGTCAAATGCGAATGTTCGACGCTCGCCATTGGACGCTCGTAGGTTTGAACAACGGCCACACGATGTGACGAACCATCAAACGTCCAACGTTGGAAGGTGTTCGTAGCATCGTGTAGAACCGGCTTAAACCTGCCAATATTCTTACAGCTTTTTTTTGTAATAGAAAGACTTTGAAAGTGAGACTGGAATTACCCCACAGCCTAATACCATACATCAGCAGTGAATGAAACAAGCCAAAATAAGTCATCAGCAGGACATCAAAACTGACAACCAACTTAAGGGGGCGCTTACCCTGCCGCCATATTGAATCTGATTCCCATAAGAGCAATGCTACAGAATAAGTAATTTTTTCCCGTTAATTCGTGGAATAAATTTAAAATTTTGGTTTCATTTTGAAGTACTAGCATATGCGGATGTTGATTGCCGAATACATTTTCAAAACCCGTGTTGTTGTTTTCATAAACATATGATGTAAATAGTAAAAAATAGTAAACTTTATTAATTTTTTACTCAGTTGCTAAAAGAGATATTGCAAAAAACCTTAGCAATCAACACCCACAATCTATTTTACTTTAAGGAAAAAAATACAGCTTTCGTTTTTTGCCAAAAATAACACAAAAATATGCTTAATAGTGAAGGTATGTTTTGGTTATTTAACATTGAAATTGGTACCCAACTTCGCCGTTTTGAATGTAGAGAGCCGAGCCTTAAGTTTTCTCATTAAAAATAATACCCTCGAAAGTTTTTTTACATAAAGCATTTATATGTGGTTGCCAGGTAAGCTTATTATCCAAGTACAAACCCAAAAGTTTTACATGTTTTACATCACCATCATCTATAACTCCACTTCTGAGTGAAAACAGTATATACTCGGTCTTGCTATCATTTATCTTTAAGCAGTTTGCATCAAACCAGGTTTTAGCTTTTTCCACAGAATGTTTTAGTAAAGCATTTGTCACAACACAATCTTCATGAGAACACATTAATGTTGTGTCATCGGCATATAAGACTGACATGGTGGGGATGTTACAGCCAAAATCATTGACAAAGATTAAAAAAAGGAAAGGTCCCAAAACAGAACCTTGTGGCACTCCCGAGATTACATCTTCACAACCAGACACATCATTATTGCTTACAACCATTTGCTTCCTATTGCTTAGATATGACTCTATTAATTTTAATTCTATGTGTTTTATGCCATAGTATCCAAGCTTACCACACAACTTTCTGTGCGATATACAATCGAAGGCTTTGCTTAAATCAATCAGGCACATACCAGTAACAAGTCTATTCTCAAATGATGATAATAAGTGACTAACAATAGTCTCAACAGCCATGGAAGTTGAATACTCAGGCCTAAAACCATATTGGTGCTTATATAGCAAATTATTGTCTATAAAGTAGTCATATAGCTGAACAAAAATACATGATTCTATTATCTTACTCAGTATAGGAACTAAAGCGATAGGTCTATAACTCTCAGGAAGATTTCTATTTCCCTTCTTATAGATAGGAATTATTTTTGTTAACTTTAGACAATCAGGAAAAGTTCCATCAGTTAAAACCAAATTAATTAAATATGTTAATGGCAACAATATCACACCTACAATGTGCTTCATGATAGAATTTGATAAATCATAAACATCTCCTGCATGAGATGAACTAAACCTATTAACAAGATCAAGTATAGTTTTAGGTTCTACTTCTTTCCACATAAAATTTTTATTTGGAAGACATGTTGGTTTTTTAAAGTTAGTCAAAAGCTCAATATAATTAGTGTCATTTGAAATATCCTTACCAATACCAGAGACATTTGCAAAATAATTATTCAATGTATCCACATCTACAGGCACCGACAATTTAGTTGGTTTACTGGAAGATTCTGCTTTGACGATACGCCAGGCAGCTTTACACTTATTGTTAGAGTTATTTATAATGACATCATTTGCAGCAATTTTAGCTTCCCTAATGGCCTTGTTATATACCTTTTTAAATGTTTTGAATTTTTCTCTGTCCTTGAGGTCACCACTGAGCTTCCACTTATCAAACAAAATCAAGAGTATATCACGCATAGATGCTATGTGTGGGGTAAACCATTTTCTATTACCATTACACTTAACGTTCTTAGGTCTGTCTCTGACATTCAACAAAGGACAATTTAAATCAAAGTAAAATATTAAAATACAAAGAAAATACTCAAAAGCTTTGTTTACATCACCAATACTAAACAACTGTGACCAATCCAAACATGACAAGCTAATCTTAAAACTATCCAATCTAGGTAATGTGGTCAGACGCTTTGTAATAATATTATCTGACTTACTGCTGTCAAGTTTCACACTGTTCACAAGATCTAATTCAAATTCAGTCCATATACCAGCATGATCTGAAAGGATATCTTGATCTAAAAGAGAGCAGTTATAACATTCAGATCGTATGTTAGTTGCTAAGTTATCCAAACATGCTTCATTTCTGGTTGGTTTGTTATTTGTACAATATAAGTCTAGTGATCTAAGCAAATTTAAGAAATCCAGAGATTCAGACTTCTTCTTGTCCAGAACATCCACATTGAAATCCCCCGCAAGTACAAAGTATCTAAATCTAAACCCCATTAAATAATTTAATAGTTTTTCTAGATTTTGGAAGAAGAGCTCTACATTTGAGCTGGGTGTACGATATACTGAGACAATAACAAGGTCAAAGTCAGATACCTTGACAGCAGCAGCCTCACATAAGAAGTTTACACTCATCTTAGTTATATCAATTTTTTCAAACTTAATATTATTTTTAACATAAATGGCGGCTCCACCATGAGTCCATGGAGCTGCTCTGCAGTAAAAACTCGCTGGGGAGAAACCAGTCGGTACATAGAAGGGAATCTCCTCTTCTGCTAGCCAGTGTTCGTTTATACACAAAATGTCTGCAGGTTTACTTTCAAGGACAATCTCAAGTTGACCAAGTTTATTTCGAATGGACTGAAGGTTTATGTGTGACACAATTAGTTTATTCACCCGTCCGAAACTACTAGCCGGGTTTAAATTTGCACCGATTTTCAGATCGTTTCCCAGCCTGTCCCCGTCAAGATTTAGATCAGATCTGCCAAAGGTTTTTATTTTCTCCTGTGAAGTCACAGGAGATTGAACACTCTCAATTAGTTTGCTTTTTGGGAAGCAGTAGGTTTCCCTAAAAAAACTCTACTTTTCGTGTATCTATCGGATCGTCCAGGGAAATATTCACTAATAAGAGTGCCCTCCTGCCAAAAGTCTGCACAAAGAACCCTGGATAATAATCCTTCACTAACACCTATCTTGAAAGACTTGTACGAATCATATCTTGTATTTAACTCAACACATGAGACATCAAGGTTTTAGATATACCCGGATGCACTTCTGTTTTTTATCATCCTTTTCCTTTTGGTCTTCTTCTTTGCCTGAATCCTATTCTTAGTCAGTTTCCAAGGATTTCTGGATTGTAGCTTCGATTTCTCCCTCTCCTTCGGAGTCTCTCAAAATCTCACCAATGTTTGCACAGTCCCGTCCGTTGCAGTTCATGCAAATAATGGAACATTTGAGCCCTGCCTTCCTGCACCCACATAAAAAGCCGCATTCTTTTTTTGTATTTTTTTCCAGGAGAGGAATTTAAAAAGAGCTTCAGGAGCAGGCCTCGTGTCGTTGTAAGTGGAGTAAGGCCAGCCTTGCTTCTCTTCCATCCCCATTCTTCAGGATTCTTTTGAACACCACACCAAGTTTGAATTTTATGATAAGTTCGGAATTAATGCTGCGTGCTGCTGCGTTTGCAGGTGGTAAAGAAACAAGATTGCATTTGCTTTTTGTTACAGATCGAGCGAAATACTGGTAGGTAATGAAGAGCATCAAGGGAAGATGGTAACTACATTTTTTGGGAACTGCATACAGTGCTGTTGAGAATTGTTTCCCAGCTGCAGTAATCGTGGCAACATCTGCAGTCTCTTGCTGAAATACTTTAACGGTCTCATTTAATTGCTGGGAGTTCAGAAAATTGTTCTTGTCTTGACCGAAAATTACAACGTCATATCGCAACCGCTGAAAGCATGCAAGAATAACATGTTATCGTTTACCGTTTCTTCAGCATTTATTTAAACTTTGTGGAGATTAAATTTGTTCTGCAGTTTTTCTTCGCCTGGTTCAGAAAATAAGGATTTGAGTGACCTTTGGCTAGTGCTACTAATTGAACAAGAAGGTTCTTCTCCTACAATTAAAACGGAATTAAAAGATGAATACATTACTGATCGCTGTCCTTATGATTCGTGAAATTTGTAAATTAACATAAATTTCTTAATTAGAAATTACTATTATTATCAAAAAAACATCAATAACAATAATAATACCAAACATTAATAATAAATTAAATTTCAGGTGATACTAATACATGCAGTTTTTATAAATACACAACACACTTGATGTGTTTAACTTTAAAACTATTTATTTCACACAAAAATGTTTGGAAAAAAAGTTTTAGGGAATTCAATCCACTATAATTGTTATACGCAATTTTTTTTCTAGGGCGCACCAAAACTGAAGTTATTTGGAAATAACCGGAATTTGGCCACCATTTTCCAAGATGGCAGCATAAGCTTAAAAGGGTGGGCACAAACTTAGTATGTTTTTTAGGATGTCAAAGTGTAAATATTTACCTAACTTTCATTTTTTCCAGGTAACTTTATTGTAAACGCAATGCTGCATGGGATATAATATCACCTTTAAAATTACAACTTCCTATATTATCACATTATATTTTTTAATTTAACGATAGGCCTTCATGTACCATTATTATTAGGCCTAAAAAATAAATTCAGGTAAAAATACCAAACTTTTAAATTAGAAGTTTGAATATAAAAGTAGCCAGATAGCAGAACCAGTAAAATACAGTATACGACTCCATACCGTACCATATTGCGGCAGAAGTAGGCCTCGTAACATATTATGCGCAGTTTAAAATACTAACCTTTAATTGTGCGCCTATTACTAAGGCAGTCAAACTCATATAACGACTGATATTATTTAAATTAAATTACAAGTGAAAAAACATGGACCAAGACCGGGATTTGAACCCAGGACCTTTGCCTTTCCGGGGCAATACTCTACCACTGAGCTATCCTGATCCTGCAGATATTGGTCGATGTTATCTCACTTGTACTGTTTTACTGCATTTATGAATTAATAGACTGAATACCTCGCATGCGACATTGAAAACAATCTCAATTCTTTTTGCAGCCTACAGTTAAAGTAAAACAGTACAAGTGAGATAACATCGACCAATATCTGCAGGATCAGGATAGCTCAGTGGTAGAGTATTGCCCCGGAAAGGCGAAGGTCCTGGGTTCAAATCCCGGTCTTGGTCCATGTTTTTTCACTTGTAATTTAATTTATTTAACCCTTGCTGAGGAAGCGTGTAAGCATTTAATTTATTACAAATTAAAAATAATGATATTATTTGTTGAATTCATAAATGAAACATAGATTGTAAATAAAAAAAGAAACAAAAGCCTGAACTGAAATGTACCTCCTGTAGTGATGTGGGCCAGGTAAATACCCAGCGGGTGGGTAAATATAAAATGGGTATTTAAACGGGTATTTACCCGAGGCCAGGGTAAATACCCAAAATGAGAGTATTATTTATGAAAAATAATGATTTAAATAGAGTTTTAAGTATTTCTAAGCATATTACACTCAGTAATAGCGTTATTTATAGAGCTATTTAGAGAATATATGTACCGTAGCCTACCTTTTTGAGTAAAGCCACTTTCCTCAATTCCCCAAAAATGTCATACAAAAATACCCAACAAATGGGTATTTATTATTATCAAGCATATGAGTAATAGCTAATATAATAGGTACAAGTATTTTATTATTTCAAACATAATGCTGTATTTGAATTTAGGGCAATGGAAATACTTCACCCTTTTGAAAGAATAGTAATTTTTTTTTAGTTAGGCTAGGTATTAATTTATAATTTAGGTCTAATCGTCCAAGTATTAATGTACCCTAAACAAACTAGACAAGCGGATGAAACGAGCAATAAGTAAAATCCACCTAGCTGCAGATATCTTAAGTCCTTCAAGCCAAGGTTGCCATCTTGACAAAGAAGAATTACTTGACGCCATCAGTTTCATATGTGAAGTAGAGAACAACATGAGCTTGAAGATCATTGACATTCAAAAAGTCCTTGCTGATTACCGAGATAAAGAAGGAATTTGGCGTCACCAATTCATTTGGGAAGGAATAACATCAAAGGAAGATGAAAATGAAGTGCAGCCTTTATTGTGGTGGAGGCAGCTGAGAGGAACATGCTTACTAGCTGACGTGGCAATTCGTATTCTTGGGGCACCTGTCACTCCAGCCGCAACTGAGAGGACATTCAGCACCTTTTCATGGATACACAATAAAAGAAGAAATCGATTAACGACAGACAGAGCGGCGAAAATTACATACCTCTCCCATAATTGGAGATTGCTGGAAAAAGAAAAAATTAATAAGACCAACTGCATCCAGCAATAGACCAGAGTTTGAAGATGAAATCGAAAAAGATTCTCAACCTTTGGAAATTTTTTCAAGCGAGGCATCATCTGAGTCTGAAAAAGAAGTCAGTAGTTCAAATTCTGATTTTGACTGAACCACATGTAGCCTACAACTGCCTACTTTTCTGTATTAAAGTGAATTTGTAGCGTTCAAATTGGCATACTTTTTTACCCTTGCTTGATACAAAATTCTGAAATTGTAGAGAATTTCAAGCTTTTAAGCTTTTCTTCTGATCTTGATAGGGAGCTATTACATGTTCGGCATTAGAGCCTTAGGCCTACCATTATATAAAATTATAAACCTCATAATTTCAATGTGTTTGTAGTGCGGTTTAATTTCAAGTATTTATCAGGGCTTTCTAATAATTTTCACCTACTTATATCAGTGTTGCATTTAGTGTTTTAAATAGAGTTTAAATTGAATATTAAGTCAGTTTAAATAAAATTTGATTGATAAAATAAACTAGGTAACAAAATATTGGAATAGACAAGGCTTACCACTAATTTTATAACGGCTGGGTTGCAACTTCTAAAAAATGAACTTAAAAATAACTTACAAAAACTCTCTAGGCACATGTTTCCAGTTTGTAAACATGTACATATAAGTTAGTAGAACTTCTTACTTTCCTAAAAAAAAGATGTCAGATGAGAAGATGCAATTTATACAATTTCAACAAATAGGTCATAGACCCTAGTGTTATTCTAAAGTTTACCTTTCAAGTTAGACAAATATTTATTCTTACTAATTACAATAGAGTTGATACTTTAATTATAATAACCTGATTTAATCACTGACATATTAATCTAGACCCTATTACTTAGAATAGAATAGAATAGTTTTATTTTGCTTTTAAACATTTGTTTACAATGTAATTAGCAATAGTCCGTTAAATTTAAATTCTTAAAATTTTACATTTCTTAAAATTTAACATATTTCTTAAAATTTAACATTTTTAAAAATTTATCATTTCTTAAAATTTATTTATTTAAATCAGAATTCATATATTCCTCTAATGAATAGTAGGTGCTTTGTTTCAGGAAATCAGATATACACATTTTAAAATTCTTTTCAGTCAAAGATTGTATAGTACCTGGCAGCTTATTATATAACTTAATTAACTTAACTTTCCATTAGCACTTTTACATGTATATAATAGCCTACCTTCAAAAATTTTGAATCTGTTCGAATGTAACCTTGATTATAATGAAACCTGTGACAGGTTAGGTAAGGTTTTAAATTTATTTTACAATTTTTATGGCGTAAGTTTACTATTCGACCCTAGCCTAATATTTTTGGAGACAACGACATTGTTTTACATTCTACTGTTAAATGTTGAATACAGGTAAACAAACATACTGTGACTAAATGCTATAGGTTAGAACCTTTTAGGTTTTTTTGAATTATTCTTGCATTTCTGATTGCAATAGGTTAGCCTAGGGTCGAATAGTAAACTTGCGCCATTTTTATTTCATTACTTTCTTTATCAAAATACCACAACCTCCCGGTATTTCAAAATCTTTGATGTACATCTCTCACACCTCACACCTAATATTTAGGGCCTATTTAATAATTTTCTTTCAAATTTAAGGGCTTACAGAGAGCGTTAGGCCTATAAATTTACTAAAGCCTATGAATTGAATTTTTTATTTAAATTTAAATTTACGTTAGGTGTACGTTTACTATTCGACCCTAGGCTGATATTTTTGCAGACAACGACGTTGTTTTACATTCTACTGTTAAATGTTGAGCGTAAGTTTACTATTCGACACTAGCCTAATATTTTTGCATACAACGACGTTGTTTTACATTCTACTGTTAAATGTTGAATACAGGTAAACATTTTGTGACTAAATTCTAGGCCTATAGGTTAGAACATTTTAGGTTTTTTAAAAATTATTATTCTTGCATTTCTGTTGCCTTAGGTTAGCCTAAGATCGAATAATAAACTTGTGCCAAATGTTGAATCCAGGTAAACATACTGCACGTGACTAAGTTAAATCCTATAAGTTAGAACCTTTAGGCTATTTTTTTGTTTTATTAATATTCTTGCATTTCTGTTGCCATAGGTTAGCCTAGGCCTAGGGTCGAATAGTAAACTTGAGCAAAATTATGTTCACCCATTGAAATTATAGTACACATATACAGTAGTGATAACACATTAACTCTTACTGAAATGTCAAGATCTGCTGAAATTAAGCCTATTGTGTATTAAACTATGTTAAATTTTTAATCTGCGAAGGAGTATATACACACTATTATTTTCTTAGTGTTTTGTTAATTTCTGTCTTTAGCATTATTACACAAATAATAAAATATGTTAAACAGTGATAATTCCAGTCACATTTTCCCATTTAAAAATATGTATAATTTAAAATTACATAGATACCTTACTTATAATTTGTAGGCCTATGGATAGAACAGAGGATGACCTAGGCTATCTAGGATATTGAAATTTTAAAACAGTTAGGCCTAATGGCAACTTACCTGTAATGTTCCATCAGAAGCATCTTGAGCTTTCTTGAGTTGTTCATTGTACATTTCATTAAAATCATCAATTATGTTTAAACCTTTACTTTTTTCATCAGGTGACCCACTTTCTGGCCCTTCATAACATTCAATACAAGACTCAATATCTCTCTCCATAGCCTATCACTGACTTAACAAATCAAAAGATTGGATTACTGTTGTAGGCTATGTTGTACTAGTTTTGTTTTAAACTAGTAAAGTTTGAACTATATTAGGTTCCTTGGTAAGTAGGTGGTAGTAAATAGACTTCATAAGGATTATCCGCACTTCAATGAATAAAAACAAAATAAATAAACAAAACTAATTTAACTAGCAAACTGTACACAAACTACAACTACATACCATTTTATACGTCATTGTTGTTTTATTGCTATCTAGATTTCTTTGCTATCTAAGATTAATCAAACTTAGCTTTGGCAGTCACATGTCAGTGTTGCCATTACGTGAATTTAAACTTTATACTATACCATATTATTATTATTATATTAGTCCAAAGTTTTGAAAATAATCTATCTACTGTATTTCTAACTAGTATTTTATTCTTTTTACATTCCGGTGTTAATTTTCTCTTTTTACTTTCTTATCCCAAATATATTTTTTAAACTACCGGTACACTAAGTAGTAAGTAGGCCTACCAGTCCAATACACCATTTTAAATAACATACTATACATTTATAAAATGTGAATTTATTAAATAAAATTTACTTGTTTTTGAATTGTTTTTTTAAATTTTATTTATTGTTTTTTTTTTTTTTTTTTTTTTTTTTTTTTGTTAAGCCTAATTATAGAATTTCCATAGGAAAGATGAACTATTGCTATGGTAAGACCTAAAATCGGGAGTAATAAATGAGCACCGATTATGGTCCCCAGAACCCAGAACACTTTTAAACAATCTTTATCATGTCAGAACATGTCATTAAAAATTGTATGTATATGTATATAGTATTTGTACATATATATGTGTGTGTGTGTGTGTGTTCGCACTCTAACGGCCTCATTTTAAGTCCGATTTGGGACACACGTTGGTTGTCTAAATTGCTCAGACGAGTTTGTTTATTAGCAAAAAAAATCAAAAACCTGAAGCACGTTTTTTGACCGGAAGTAACTTTTTTTGAGATTTTTCGTTTCAGAATTAAACTTTTTTGGGGTTTTATCTACAAACATTAATGCATGATATTATTTTGAACATCTTGTTTATTTACCGTAAAAATACGTGGTTCAAATCCACATGAGGAATTTTACCGAGAAGGCATCTTCTGATCCGAGGCAGGCCAACAGCCGAGTTTATAAGCTGCGAACGAAGCGAAGCACTCCACAAACCGAGACCGCAAGGTCAAGGAGTAAAGTTGTAAAGCGAGTTTTTCCGTTGCGAGTGGAACGAAGGAGCACATGAGTCAAAGCTGGAGGTTTAGGTGCAGGGCCGGTCCTAGGAGTGTAGGCACCAAGGGCAAGCTTACATTGAGCGCTCCTTACCGTTCCAGGTTGAACTCATTATATGGACTCGTTTTTTTATAAAAACTATGTAACTTATATTAGTAGTCATTAATGTTTGGTAAACAAGAATGTATGATTTTATTGTCTGACAGCAGCGCAAAGTGAACTTTACTCCCGGAAGGCAATACAATTTTTTTATCGGCAGCTCGTGGCCCCCCTTTTATGTCTCGCCCGCGGCTGCTGACATCCTCCTCTCCCCCCTCCTAGGGACGGCTCTGCTTAGGTGCATACAAATCCTATTACTATAATAATATAACTTACACACAGGCAGTGTTATTCAGCGCCTTGGCCTTCGTGAGTAGATAATTTCCCCAATAGTTATATTGGTTAAAACCCTAAAACAAATAAACTTAATTTTGGAAATTCGCTCAACTTACATCAGCGGTTCAGCTGCTTGGTCGAATTATTTTAATTTGTTTTGTTATAATACTGAACCGCTAACGTAAGTTGAGCGAATTTCCAAAATTACGGTTAGGCCTATATTTTTTCAGGCTTCAACTAACTATTTGGGAAATTGGTTTACTCATGAAGGCTCTGAAAAGGAGACTCTGTGTACAAAATATATATTAGTACAATGTGTTTGTACCTCAGTCTCCAACGATGGCTCACGCATTGCTTTGTTCTGTTTGCAGGGGAAACCCTCACTTTGGGAATTTGCACCTCAACCTTGCAGCCTCAGATTGTAGACTGCTTCGCTTTGATCTCAGAGGACAAATGTATGGTTCTTATAGGGTACTTTTATAGTATTTAACGTTTTGATAAATTTTTAGGAACCAGTCAAGCTATAAGGTTGTGTAAGAAAACAAAATGTGCAGAATAATCACCTAAGTATATTTTTGAAAAATTCCCTAAAAAATTTCATTCTAGTATGAAAAATCTAAAAATATCGTTACTTCCTGTCAAAAAAAAGTGCTTCCGGTTGTTGGATTTCATAGGCTAACAAACTCGTCTGAGGAACTTTGAAAACCAACTTGTATACCAAATTTGGACGAAAACGAACGGGCCATTAGAGTGCGAACACATATAAATATATAAAATTTGAATGATACCCCAAAACTTGTTCTGACTGTTCTGGTGCTCATCGACCTTATGTCACACCATGAGATTTACTGCAATATCTCATCTTCCTTATGGAAATTCGATAATATGTGTGATTCTCCTGTTTCTACAGTGCCGAGTCAGGAAAGCCTGTCACACATCTAGACTCTGCCTTATAGTGTCACGGTATTATTATCTCTGGTCGTGACCTTCCCTTCCTAGTTCTTTCTACAGTACAGTCAGTTTTATTTAAGTTACTGTAACATAATTTTATTATATACTTATTTGTAAGTTGTATCTTTAATAATCAATTGTAGGAAATTTTAAAATACTGTAAGTGGTTTTCTAAATTATGTACCTTAACTCAAAGGCTTATAATTATAGAATAGAATAGAATATGGTTTTATTCTTTTTGTTTTGATTTTACATTTTCTTACAATTTGGTTCAAAAGAATAATCCCTACATGGGCTTACGCCTGTGTGTAGGTAATGAGTTGAGTGCCCAAATGCAATGCGATCGAATCTATCATGCCAGACATGTAAATATATTTTATAGTCATAATTATTTTATAAAGACTCATTTATATTGTTGTTCTAGTGGTGGCAGTGTAGTAGTTATTGAGATAAAACGCCAATAGACTATCACATACCACAAGAACACACAGACAAGGACAAGATGAGAAGAGTAGAATAATAATAATAACCATTTATACCCAAGCATACATCCATCCATAGATTATCATACAATCAAACTCATTCCACATATATATACTTACACTTAATCATCCATTGCAATACACTAGCATGCGAATACATCCCAGCACTTTGTACACTCATAAATATTAGTATAGAGTTTTCGCCTTATAAACAAAAAACAAAAACACAGCAATAATAATAATAAATAAATAAATCCTCTCACCCTCGTGTAAAATGCATATTTATGCAACGTGACACATACACTCTTGTATAATTATCTCAATTATAAATTTATACCCAAACATTCTTATACCTAAACACATACACTTTCATCTCAGACAATCTTACTTGTATCATACATTCCCATCCTGGTATATACACTCACTTATATTCTAATTATCTACAATTATACACCGACCTGAGGAGGTTTTCAGACTCATCCCTACCAATGTTAAGCAGCCATTGTGTCACGTGTTTCTTATATGTGTCTATTTGAAGCAATTCCGTGTCTCTCAGCTTCAGTGGTACATTCCGATACAACACCTGAGCCACATATTGCGCACTTAGTTCTGACCTTTTATTGCGTAAACGAGATGTAGCAATCCCGAATCTTACAGCATTTCTCGTGCTGTACGTATGCCTAATATTTGTAAATAACTTACTTTTATTCTTAAATATATGCAATAGAATAGATTTAATATAAAGTTGTCTCATATCTAGCACTTGGATATTTTTAAATAGCATTTCAGTTGGATACATTCGAGACTTATTCATCATTGCTTTTAGAACAGCTTTTTGCGTAACTAGTATGCGCTCAATCTGAATTTTACCAGCACCTCCCCATGCAATAATACCAAACTGTAAAATTGATTGCACATACGCGTAGTACGCTTGTTTTAACTCGCATTCATTCAAAATGCCAGCAAACCGTCTAAACACATATGTCAGTTTACGAACTTTACCTTTAATAAAAGAGATATGCTCATTCCACTTTAATCGATCGTCAAACATAACTCCAAGATATTTATATTTGTCGACTCTTTCGAGCCGATCACAGCCGCAATGATTACTGATTATGTCACCGCACGAGTGCAAAACCAATTCTCTATTAATATGTTCCCGATTGTTCTCCCTTATTGAAAACGTCATATACTTTGTTTTACGGACATTAAGGGTTAGAGCATTATGATCGAACCAACATTTTATTGTAGACAAATCGCAAGTAGCCTGGGAATAAACTTCATTCCAGGATTCCCCTTTGAACAAAATGGATGCATCGTCAGCAAATAGAAATAAGTTCCCCTGCATCTTTATTTTTGAAATATTATTTATGTATATAAGGAACAAAATAGGCCCTAAAATAAATAAATAATAAAAATGTAAAGTTAGCATAGTTGTCAGCAAATCTTGGTTAAGCAACATTTTTGTTCATGCAAAATGTTCTAACTAATATTGAATTTGAACAGTGGTTTACAGTAGTTGTTTATATAATTATTTTGTCAACTGCATTGTTAAATTTAATATAATACACAAAGTAAAATGTAGAAATAAAAGTTTATTTATAAAGGCATATCTATTCCCAAAAGTTGCACTACCCACCATAAATAAAGCACTTGCAATCATGAAATCTGTGGTGGTTTTAAGTGAACCTGCAATTATGACATTGTTTTAATCTTTTAAAGCTGTTATGAAACTACCTTTTCAATAAAGCACTTTTATAATACTAAAACCATTAATGTTTTTAAAATTTGCTGATAACTTTATGATTTTACTTTCTTTTTATAAGATTATTGTTATTAGGTACTTCTTTGTTGTTTGCTTTTTGGAATGCTCCCAAATAATTTTGACGTACATAACTTACTCCAAGGTCTGTAGTCTATTTAATGGCCTTTAAAATGGCCGCTTTGTGGAGTGGAGTTAAATACATAAAATTATATGATTTATAATTACCAAGGCCCATGGGCGCCCATACCTATGAGCATAGGGGGCCCCCCCCCCCCCCCC
>JAGFPH010003802.1:117877-129691 GCA_018207615.1 Philaenus spumarius
CCCCCCCCCCCCCCCCTATAAAATATCATATGGGCACCCATGCTAAGGCCTGTATTACACTATCAAAGTTCTTTGTCAAAGATCTTTGATCAAATTTCTTTGATGAAATTGATAAATTTCTTTTATCAAAAAGATCTCTCTTAGAGAACATTTGACAAATAAATTTGACGTGTGCCAACTTTGATAAAAGAAATTTATCAATTTCATCAAAGAAATTTGATTAAAGATCTTTGACAAAGAACTTTGATAGTGTAATACAGGCCTTAGAAATGTTGTTTGTGTATGTACCAGTGAAATCATACCTCATGAGTACTGAGGAATTTCCCAATGAAACAAATAAGGCATGTTTGTCACTAAAATTTATAACACACAATGATACAATAACATTTTACATAACATAAATATAGAAAAAATGTATTTTTTGCACAATTACCCATTGAGTTTAAGAGGCTAAACTGCGTCTTAATATTTATACAATTTCATGACAAAATTCATTGACTACTTGTGTACAATATTCTCATTCTAACTGATGTGAAGAGTTTTCCCAATAATTTATATAAAAACCAATGTCAAGTCAAATTTGTGAATTCAAATCCATAAATAATAACAGCTCCATGAAAACCAATCATGCAATAAGTAAAACAATTTTTAATGTTTTGGAGATCTTTATATAAATCTATCGCTCCATATTTTTGCTCTTAATTAATGAAGTTTAACTAACACCTTCCTAAAAATCAAATTAATACATTTTGTGCAAATTTTGGACAGTGGACTATTTTGATTCCTTTTTAGCATTTTCAGTTTGTAAAAATAACGAATTGTTGATAAGTTGAAGAGTGTACGGAATGTATTTTATTATTTTTTTTTAAGTCTTTTTGGGTGATAACAAATATATATTGAAAAATTATACATATATTATTATATATATTAAAGTAACTCTTATGTTTTTTATAGATCCCTATACTATACACTTTTCAACAACCCTCCTAATTTTATTGTTTGTTGTTAAAATAAATCATCACTGTATTATAATATTCAATTATAAAAATGTTCCATATTCTCATTTTAAAATTTTGTTCCCAAATTATAAATATATAAATTATTTTTTAAATTCTAAAAAAATAAATAATTTGATTTAAAATTAAATACAGGCATACATAATAATAATAATAATTCAAACCACTAGTTTTGTACTCGACTTTTATAGGTCAGTCAATTTCATGCAACCTGCATAATTTGGAATGGTATTTAAATAAAGAGCTTTCATAATAAAATTAATTCAAAAGTTTGTCTTATATAATTAAAATGTTGGCCTCTAGTGATATTAAAATGTACCGTATGCTAACATTAAATTAAAACATAAAATGACTAAAGCTCTTACTCATACTAGAATACGGTATGTGAAATATTTCTCTGGAAAAATAATTGTGTAACATTTCAAAACAAGAAGAAAAGATAACATAATGATTTCCATACATTAAATTAATATAGAATTAGACATTTTTTATTTCTTTTGGGTGTCATATTACCTTTAGGCTTAATCCTAAAGTCCCATTCATTAAAAATCTTGTTATGTATTTCTTTTAATAGTACATAGCCTATAATTAATTCTACAAACACATTCTGAAGTTTT
This sequence comes from Philaenus spumarius, assembly GCA_018207615.1. Lineage (NCBI taxonomy): Eukaryota > Metazoa > Arthropoda > Insecta > Hemiptera > Aphrophoridae > Philaenus > Philaenus spumarius. The sequence continues at coordinate 119,511 of JAGFPH010003802.1, forward strand.
GTGTGCATAGGATACAAAATAAGTGGAATTTTTCTAATAGTTGTTATCAATTCTTCAAAAGAAAAAAGTACATAAAATATCTAACTAGAAAAAAAAGTAATCAGATTAACATTGGTTTAGTTTTCAGAAGTTCAGCCGCATTTCAAAAGTTAGTTTCAGTTTTGTTAAAAATTTGATGGTTTTCAAATATAGTCTTGCATTTGGTGTTTTGAATTTGCAAATATTTTTAAAAATACTAAGAAGTCATGTTTCCTTTCTCTTGATATCTCAATTATCTTTTGATTTAGAGAAAAAAACATTTTGTTTTTTGTTAAAAGAAGAAAATATTTTGTCTGTTGTATATGCTTTTTGTAAATTAATAATTTTCATTTAACATTACAAATTTGAAAATGGACACCATTTTAAAAATTGATTTAAGTATATAACATTTATTTACATAGTTATATTTTTAAGTTAAAAACAAAATGGAAGAAAAATGGAAAATAAACTGATCTATTTTATTTATATCAACTTTTCTTAATATGATGCAGTACTATGAATTATTAGGCCACATTTTTGTAACTCCTGTACATCAAATTAAATTAAATTTGTACTGCAACATTATGAATTTTATCCAGTTTTTCTATTTGTATTCCTAACTTTTGTAACAAACTTATATTTTATTTTTCCAATTTAAAATTTGCATTGATATTGTGTTAGGCAGGATTTATTTAGTCAAAATATGAAAATATTTTTTTTTCAACTTAAAAATATTGAGTACTGAACTATCTATATAAGAATTTTATATTTAAAAAATTCCTTTCCGTTTTGGTGGAACAAAAAGTATTACAGGTGTGCTTTTCCTGTTATTTCGTCTCAGCATACATTTAACCTAAATGCATCAAACAATTTCACAACAGGTTTCATGTAACATTAAAACTATAAAATTTAACTGTACACTATATTTTTCATTTATTTTTCTTTTGACACACAAATATTTATAAAGTAACAATCGAGGGAAACAACTAACGCTCTACATTCCTAGTAGATATACGTCGAAACATTTAAATTCACAAAAAGTTGCAGACATATGTCCTATTGAAATCATTTCACTATAAAGTTTTTGCTCTGTAAATCCTTACAGTTACAAACACATACACCTAATTGACTAGAGATAGTATCACTTTTGTACAGTTTATATATAAACACATCCGGCGATTGAATGTCCATAGCTTTCAAACGCCTTACCAACACTAGAAAAAATATTATACAGACATATTATTTGTTTAAAGTTCTTATTAGAGCTGACATGCTAGTGTAGTGGTTAAACCATTTTAATGGAAATTGTATGGTATTTTGATTTATTTTGCAATAAATGTTTCCTTGTACTTATGTAGGTCTACAACCAATGATTAATACAGGAATTTAGAAAATACTCGTAATATACGAGTAACCTTTATACACGTTGAAAGTATTATGTAATATGAACTTGAGAGAAAATGTTTTCATGTAAAAGAACTTCAGCGCTTTTAAAATCAAGCTCTAAAAGTAATATTATGAATTTCCAAACAGTTTAAAATGGTTTTGGTCATATAAGACCTGTGAGGAACTTGACTTGAATCATCAGTTCTTGAGATATGTGTAATACATCAAATTGAAAACACTATATTAGCTTAAATTAAATGTGATTGAAATGCAGTACATTAATTCATTTGTAATTATTGTGATTTATTTGATCTAATATTGGGCCCAAGAAGTTTTTTTACACATTGGCCAATCTACTAAAAAGTTTCATTTCAGCTGTATGTTCTAGACTAATCAAAATAATAAAAAAAACATAATTTGTTGTCATATAATGTAGGCCTACCTTAAATGATCAAATTAGTTTGAATTAAATATTGAACAACTTTATTTGTTATGGCAAATACAGTTAAGGTAAAGTTACCACACTGTAAAAAAACTTTGATGTTAAATTGCAAATGTGAATTTATTCTTGTTTAAAATTTAGTAGCCTAATTTCTGTGTCTAAGAGAAAAATAAGACAGTATGAGTTTATGACACAAAAACGCACATACATTAAAATGTTGGATATAATCAATTTATAGACATAGAACAAAATATAACTAAATTGATCCTGGTGATAAATGATTCATAGCGGTGTTGGTCAGCTCAGTCATTCAGTAGTAAACTGAACTCTACTCACTTTAACATTTTCACTTTCATATCATCAGTTAACTCGAAAAGCATTCCTCACTCAACCGCATTATTATCACAGCGTGTTCTCTTGCTTTATCATCGTAGATGTTGGTAAACCACTTGTCGAACTACTACAGGCCAACGAATTGATCGAGTGAAACATTGTAGTCGGTAAAAGTCTTTTATCGATATCTCTGATTTTATCAAAATCGTAATGTCTCCTTGGCAACGAACCACGTAGGACGCTGTCCGGAGGTATGTCTCAGTAACGATGTGAAGGTGCCTCTCCTAACCAAGAATCGGGACTTGGAGGGAAATCAGGGTAACCATGAGTGCTACTACCATCGCTCATCTCTGAGGGTGCTGGTGGTCCTTGGCCTAAAAAAGTAAAGAAATTATAAGCTAACACTTAGGGGACAGAGACGTAAAAAAGTTTCAAATAATTAAATAGAAGTAAAATAAAAAATATATTATTGACATAATATACTACCAGTACTAGCTGACCCGCGGGAATATTTCCCAAGTTTGGAGTAGGCCTACTTTTCTGATTTAATACGTTTAATTAATTCTGTTAATTTATTTATTTACGTTGGTTTATAAATAACAGTTTATAACGATTTATAACGTTTTACGTTGATTTTATTTGATTAATTTGTGTGATAGAATGTAAACAAATCTAACAATCTACAACAGCTAGCTGTCAGGCTAGATAATCCAGAAAGTTCATATCATGATTAAGTTTAAGCTTTATAAGTTATCAAAATATTTCAAATAATTAATTTTACAACTATTTTATTTCATTTAGAATCAGTTATTTAAATACTGAATGGTTGTTTTAATGAGATTAACAAAATATTTTTTTAATGTTTGTCAATTTGGCAATTGTCGCAACACAAAAAATGTACAGTATAAACCAAATTTTTTGAGAATAGCCTATAAATTATTGTTGTTTCTTATAGCTTTGCTTGAAACTTCAATTTCCACTTCATCAATTTCCTGGTATCCCATATGGCTCTTGTATGCCTCTTGAAAGCCCATTAATCTTCTTCAGTCATCTTCAGAGGATAATGTGCTCTCTGTTCATGCTGGAGTTTAGGTCCTGGCAAAGGTTACATTCTTTGGATTTGTAAATATTCATTCTCTCGAGGTAGGCAGCAAGCCAATCATGATCAGTATTAAGGATGAAATAAGCAATTGGTTTGTTTGTTTTGATTTGATTCCAGTCTGCACCCAGCTCACTCCAAACCTTGCCTTTCACATAGACTATCTCTTGATTAACTATCTGTTCCTTATCTCATTGCTCATTGCTCATAGATTTGGCAGTTATGACTTCAGGTGAATTTATATCTTGCTGCCGTTTAGTACATTATTTTGCTAAGTCATCTGCTGCCTCATTGACAGGAACCCCTTAAGTGTAGGTATCCATTGTAGTGTAGTTTTAATAGTTTTAATAGCCTATGTCTTTAATAGTTTTGTGTACGACGAGACAGCTTCTTGCCTTTCAATTAAAATTACTATTTTAATTCATTAGTTTATTGTCTTGTTTGGAAAATTAATCTTATATCTATTATTACATTTAAATATATTGTAGTTTAATTTAGTCAATAGAAAATGGTTGTAGGCCCTACATGTTAGGTATAAATAGGCATGTAAAATGATTTAAGTTTGTGTATTAGTAGGCCTACAATGTTATTGAAATGAACATTTGTAAATGTTTTTTTTTATTCCAGCGCTACACAACATTATTTTAATTGTTAGATTATTTGTGAAAAACTTTTTTTATTTCATGCTGTGAGGGCAAATCTTTATTGTTTTTAGAGATTTATTAAATGGTATAAGTCCAGCAATGATACCGTCCCCATTTGAGGGTTTTATTTTGGTAACATAATGTGTTCCTGAATATAAACATAGTTTGACTAAATTTATTTTAAAACAATATGAAATTAGATTTGATATTATTGTTATTTATCTGGCAAACAATAATCTAAAAAGTCTTTTCAAGAGAGTTGATTACCCTACTTTTAAAGCTAACTCAAAATGTTACAGATATATATTCAATTCCATCTTGAAAGACTAAATCAGAAGACATGTGCTACCTATTGAATGTGAATACACCTTTTCAGTTCATACCAAAGCTATTAAGTAATTTGAAAGGCTTCATTGATTCTATTCATACAAATTCTGTTTAGCTTTACATTAAAAATTATATTTATTTAATATTACGAGTTAATTTATTCTAATCAATGTGATTTAGCAAAATCTTCTAAGATATGTTTTTAAAGTGTCGGTAACATTTGTTTTAGGTAAAGGGGAAATACAGGGTGATTGAGACATAGCAACATATTTATGTTTTATAACCTCAATCAGTGGTTTAACTCCAGGTATAGAGACATCAGAACCAAATTTGTATACCATTAGTTTTTAAGTTTTCCAAAATATTTGCAATTTTTATACTCAGCTGATTCGAAATGGCAGCAATTTAAATTTTCTAAGCTGACAGTTTTCTTGCAATTTAGATTAAAAAAAACATATTATTGATAGTGATTATGATAAAGAGAAATTAGTAAATAAACAAATATTTACATTACCTAACTCTTTCCTTTCCTTTTATTTAATTTTGTTAAGGTACTAATTGAATTTGATTTATTTTTAAACCTTCCCCCCTCTCCACCCAGCTTTGTGTTTTTACGTTGATTATAATAAATTCTATTACGTTGATAGGCTAAAAAACGTATTTCTGGTACAAAACATTACCCATTGTGGAGTAAGTTTCGCCACTGTATGGCAATGGATGCGTGGGTGAAGAGAGATATGGAGGCGTCGAGGTGTCGCCATGGAGGTACCTACTGTGTGGTGAAGTGCCATCAGGATCCATGGTTAGAGTATAGCTGTCATTGCTCTCTAGATCTGCAACAGTAAAACAAAAAAAATGTTTAAAACTGAAATGAAACTGTTTTATTGTCGATGGATCAAAAGCAATTTTAAATAGATATATAACTAAGTTATAGCGCAAACGTTTAAGTGAATAATAAATGTTTTTTAACCAACTGAAATAGCAATAATAATAATATCTTTCGATTTTTCTTTTTCAACGATATATATATTTATTTATATTTATATATTTATTTCAATATTATTAATACTAGTACACAGTAGTTGTCATACATAAAGACAATTGTTTAGCCACATTTTTAAAGTAATACACAAAAACCAAACAAATATTTTTTAAACAAAGCGCCGAATTTCTATTGCTCTAAAAATATGTTGACGTAGGTCTCATGTTCCCCAATAGATAGAAGCACCATGCTTTATGTTTCATACTAATTGATTATTACCATTATTACCAATAATAATATTAATTAATATTAACAGTAGGCCTAATAGGGTTGTTAATCCTGAATGAAATAATAGGTTTGTTGTGAATTATCAATCTAATAAAATCGTTTTGTTGTTGCGTGGTTACACTGGCTCCGATTTTTCCTTTCGAACGCCTTCCCTCGTGGTTAAAAGATGTCCGATATTAATATGCTTGAACTTAATTATCTGACTGAAACGCCATTGCTGAGTTATGTTTTGCTTAATAATGAATGACTTGAGGGGGTGAATGAAATATTTTTGGAGAGGGAAGATAGTGGGGAGTTTCATTCATTATTCAGCAGATTATTAGAACAACCCGATAAATTAGAAGAGTATTTTAGGATGAAACCCGATACTTTTTTCTACATTTTGAACGGGATCAAGCCATTCATCGAAAAACATTCTAATTTCAGTAAATGTTTAACCCCTGAAGAAAGACTTTTAGTGACACTGAGGTATGTAAAATATAGTTTATTATTCACAATACAAATTTATAAAATATTTACAATATTACGAGACGAACACAATTTATTTTTTATTTTAATATTCTACGAGAAATGTTTTTACTGCTTAAATTAATTCTCATTGTTTATAAATTATCTAAGAGTATTAATTAAATAAAAGAAATGACCAGAAAACGATAAATTTCAACAATAATTAGCAAAGAACAAAAAGAACTATGGCAAATACGACTTGATGAATCGGCGGAACTCTGGCGAATAAAACAAAATTTGTTGGTCGGTGAAACTAGGTCGCCAGAGTTCGGTAGTGTACGGCCGAGTGGGTGGTCCTAGTATAACCACTTCAAACGGAATCGCATTGACCACGTATATTTTGTTTTTATGTCCGTTGTCGCCCGTGCACGCCCGAGTCGAAAATTGGCTCCAGTGTAACCGTAGCCTTAGGCCTTACGTTTTCTATGAAAATGGCGCAGTCTGTCCTACTGTGTTTCTGCTGGACCTACTGGTGTTTGGGTGATAATTATTATTGTGCAATGTGTAGGCCTAATATTGTTTAAAAGACGAAAAATATTTTAGAATCTTACCATGCTCTAATTTTACTTAAATATTATTTGTGATATTATTTTACGTTCGGGTAGTAAAATTGAGGTTAGACGTTGGCCTACTATAAACAAAAATTGTATCCTAATCCCAGAATGCTGTAGGCCTAATAATCTTATGAATAATTAATTAAGAAATAATGTTGTCCTACATGTTGGTTATTAGGCCTAATCTTTTGTGTGTAGGCACACATACGGGAAAATCGTAGGATTTTATGATTCAAATTTATAAGTATTCCTAGTTAAAAATTGTAGTACAATGTAGTGAATCATTATATTGTGCTGCATCTTTGGCATTTCTGTTTATGTAGTCCCACGTGCAGACGAAGCGTCCCAAATTCAAGGATAATTTTGGAATAAATCTAAAAATTATTTCAACCAAAACAAGTCAACCACTTGTTTGTGTCACGTCGATTCATTCTGGCAACAAACTCATAGGCCTAATAATCGTTTAAAACTTCTGACGTGCTTTGTTTGTTTGCCCAATGTCGATAAGCTTATAACTATTCAGTCACAATAATCGAAAGATCTAAAACATTTTGAAAAAAATTATGATACATAGGCCTACCCATGTCCGTGTGACTATAGTTATTAACACCAATGACTACATATCGCAGTCATTGTTAACACTTTAACAAAATTAGATAGGCCTGGCCTACGTAGGCTATAAATGTCCTTCAGGCTAGTGATCTACGTCTATAGTGTAGATAATAAGTAGGAATAGGTATATCGAGTTTGATTATTGTTTTATAGACTAATAGCGTAGGCCTAGTTTAATTAGGTAATGTAGCTCGACATCGCTGAAGATAGTAACATTGTCGTTGAAATGCGTTTGACTTAGTAAACGAATTAATTAGTCTAGTTGTGAGATTTTGTAATCAAGTTTTATTTGCTCAAGTTATCTTCTCACAATTCAATCTTAATAGTTATTTATTATGAACGCAATAGATTCAATAGTGAGGCTGTAATTCCTGTATTTATTATAGCTATGCTGTAGTAAGCACAATGCGTTAGTTTACAGTTTGTCACAATTCATTCGTTAGTCTATGTTAAAAAATAATCCCCAAAAATCCAATTCGTCAATTGACAATAGGCCTAACTTGCCTTTACGACTTAAATCTGCACAAAAGTAATTTTGAAGTGAGGGAAAAAAGATAAGAAGAATCAAGGATCAAGAGGATGGATGATGGTGATTGGTAGCAGACCCTAGCCCTAGGCAAGACGCGAACAATAGAAGCCAAGACTTTAATCAAGATGTCCCATTTCTGTAAAGGTTAGACAAATCTCTCTCGACAAGCAGAGCAACAAATCCTTTCAATCGGTGCTGCCATCGTGCGGGAAAACCTATTATTACTTCTAAAGAATTTTATTGTAGGCTTGTTGTAGGTATGCTATTGTAGGTCGTTGCGATTCAGACGTTTTAAAAGTTTCGTTTACTTTTTTGCAACAAATGCGTTTTGAAATAAGATCCAATTTAAGGTTTTGTATGAATTTATTCAATTTTAAAACGAGGTTATATAAGTCCAGTGATAGCAAAATGGAATTAAATATTCTAACCACGAAATGAAATTGTACAAATATCAACAAAATTGGAGCAAGAGTCTGTAGGCGAAATTTGTTAATAATGTTTATCAATAATTATCATTTACAATTCCTGGGAATAAAATCGTTATAGTCTATTATTTACAAATATCAATTCTAAAACTTAGTATTTATGCAATTGCAATACAATTATTAGGCGCAGCTGTATGAACTTAGTCTACAAATAAAAAACAAGGGAACTTTTCCCTTATAAAATAATTTAAAATTGTTTTATTTATTTGGAAAATTAACGCTTATAAAATGTTACGTTGTAAGTTATTTTAAAGACGGAAAGAGGTACCTATGCAAAATCTGATCTCGTGACAGTTATTCGTCGTCAGAGGGAACTTTAGAAAACCTATTTACAAAATCTCAAAAAACCCTTCAGCTCATACCACCCATCTCAGAAATGTATAATGGACACATAGCCTATCAATTGTTATACATCAAATTCAAACCGTTTGAAAACCATGAATTTCTGTAGTAAGAAAATGAAAATCGGCTGACGCACTCGTTCCCTACGCCCAAAATTGTATTCTGTAATATTCTTTCCTGTGGTAAGTTTTCAAAAAAATCGCTGTGCATAGTATAGGCCTAAATTAGTTACATGTTTGATATCGAATCCATTTTGTAAAGTATTTAAAATTTAGAAATTTGTCTGTTAATTGGTAGGCCTACTAGAGAGCGAGAAGGGGAGAAACGTCATTACACGGCATAAGGTACGCAAGCCAGGTGCGTTAAACGAGCTAAAAATCAAACTTTAATTGAAGAGTGTGTTTAGTTTTATCCTGAAATTAGATTTTATCAGCTCACGTGACGCGTGTACCGTGCCTGACTGCGAGATGAGTAGCGTGAAATTAGAGATACAATCTATATTGTAACATCGACCATCTGGTGTAAGCTACACATGGTGTCAGAGGCAATCGCTCGTGATAATACCGTCTAAGTAGCCTAGGCTACTAACTGGTTCTAACTTGTGTCACGTATCGCAGAACAAACCCCAAGGAATAGCAAACGTTATTTTGCCACTATAACATGGTGGTTTTAAATTGCAAGGAAATATTTCGGAGCAGATTGGGAAGGAGCTAAGAGGAGGCTTGTAGTAGGCCTACTCTAGGGGGAAAGATCAAATTTTGGAAAAAAAACAGATTGTGAATGCACTCGCGGTAGTCGTGAGGCGATTTTCATACCGTTCGTTTTTGTTAAAAAAAAAATATTGTCTTTTATTTATTTATCCTTAGGCCTATACGTTTAGTGATAAAAATTGCTCTTTAGCCCTTAAACGAATTACGTAAAAATTATAACACATAGGCTATCCAGACTTTTGTGGTAAGGTGGTGGAAGTAAAGCAAACAGTGGTTGACTCGATTTAAAACCGACAGGATATGACCAGCTGGATGTTTTTTGGTTTCCGATTATTTTGCAACGTTTTAATTCTTCAGTATTTAAGTAAAACCCCAATGGGCATATAGAGTTCGTCACAGCACTGTTAGAATATAAATGCGTTATGACCGTGTACGTCATAATGCGCTGGGTTGAATATTGAAGTTCTTAAAAAAAAAACAGTTTTGAAATATTAATGGTGATGTAAAAACACTTAAAAGGCAAAATGTTAGATCGTAATAGGGCTGTGATTATGTAAAAAGTAGGCCTAAGCGTAAAAATGCAACAGGCAGGAAGTACAGTATATACGAATTCAGGTTAATGTATGAATGAAATTAATAATAAATAGTCTAATACCATCACTATCCTGTTATTATTTATACAATATTAACCCAATATTACATACAAAATTAGATTACTGGTATTCGCAAACAGTCGTGTCAAGTCGGCCCTTTCCGCCACCCAGTTCAATTTGAAATATTGTTTAACATTTTGATGTAGGCTATACAATACAAAGAAGATAAGTTTAGGCATATGATGACTGATGAGTATCTTTCAAACTAATTACTTTTTTTTTTAAATACATTATTCATAGAATATATTTTATTTTATGCGTATAGCCTAC
>JAGFPH010003803.1:0-10760 GCA_018207615.1 Philaenus spumarius
GTACGGTTGGCATAATGATATCAGGATGCATATATATATATATATATGAATTTTTTTACACCCCAAAACGTGTTCTGGGGACCATGATCGGTGCTCATTTGCTACTCCCGACCTTGGGTCTCACCATAAGGGCCATTGCAATAGCTCATTTTTTCTGTGGAAATTCGCTAATAAATATAATTGTAACTTTCAATGGACTTACCGACTTTCTGTATTAACGAATCCAACAAAGAAAATTCAACACCCTTATCTATATCATGAGTTACTTTCTATCTATAGAAAAAATCACGGGAAAAGCTAAATGTAAAAAGCTAAGATGGTAAACACAGTTAAATGTCCATTGATTCAATAAATATAAAATGTTGGTTCATCAGTCTAGACCTAACCTAAAATGATTGTGTGTATGTTTAACTTATTTTATCTGTCTTAACGGCAAAATACATACACTAATTTTAGGTTAAACTTAAAATTTTAGGCCTAGACTTAAAATTACTTTCTAGGCCTAACCTAAAGTATGTAGGTTGCCGTTAAGTCAGGTAAAATAAATAAACGCACAATAATTTTAGGTTATGCCTAGACTGATGCACCAACATATTATGTTTATTGAATGTATTTAGCGATTGACGATAATATCTGAACTACGTGATGCCGGACGGATCGATCGTCTCTCAATTTAAATTGATGAACCAAAACACATGTTGCTTAAATGTATTTACATTCATTGCCATAGCGACCAATTTGAACGCTTTTTTGTTACTCGTGTTTTATTAATTGTCATTGCCATAGCAACCAATTAATAACAATTTTTGGCTAAGAAACTTTGTTCCAAAAAAAAAACTGGTAGTTGTGGAGAATAATTCCCTGATTCAAAATTTGCCAAATGGACTATTTTGGTTCATTGTAGGACTAACCTAAAATTAAGATAAGTTTTTGATCGACCAGTTTTTTTTTATTTATAATATTGAACAACAAATGTTTGAATTGAATTATATACACTGACAATTTTTCGTTGATTTTTGTTTCCTAATATAACCTAAAAAAGCTGTTGGATGTGAAGAATAATAAACTGATTCTAAATTTGCTAAGTTGTTTGCTATGGTAATGAATGCCAACAAACATGTTTTGCTAAGATTTTGATCCGAACAGCTGTTTTATCTGGAATAGGGGTGTAAGACTCTATAAGAATATACCTTTACATTTGCGAATTTGTATAGTAAGTAGCTTTTCCCCCCCACGTCGCGTCGGCTCACAAAGCCGGGACAAAGCCGCTTATATAAATTACTAGCTGGCCCGATCCGGCTTTGCACGGATAGACAAGTCAAAGTTAAATGTATATTAACAAAAATATTTATCAAAATACATTACACTATCTATTTTTTATGGGGATTTTTAGTAACTTTGATCCCCCCTCCAAACCTCCTTAAAATTTCGAATCTTTTAAAATTCTTTCTTAGCAAGCACCTAGGGCGCTAGAGGAAGCTACATATAAATTTCATTCCAATCCATTCGGTGGTTTATTTTAGTAACTTTGACCCCCCAAACCCCTAAAATTTCGAAATTTTTAAACCCTTTTTAGCGAGCACCTAGAGCCTACAGAAAGCTACATACCAAGTTGCATTCCAATCCGTCGTTTTTTTTTAGTAACTTTGACCCCCCCCCCAAACCTCCCCTAAAATTTCGAATTTTTTAAAACCTTTCTTTGCGAGTACCTACTTATGGCCCCAGGGGAAGCTACATACCAAATTCCATTCCAATCCGTTCAGTAGTTTTATAGAAATCGTGATTTAGTAACTTTGAAGCCCCCTAAAATTTAGAATTTTTTGAAAACCTTTCTTAGTGACCACCTATTGCCCTAGAGGAAGCTACATACCAAATTTCGTTCCAATCCGTTCGGTGGTTTTCTTTAGTAACTTTAATACCCCCAAACACCCTAAAATTTCGAATTGTTTAAAAACCTTTCTTAAGCGAGCACCTAGGGCCCTAGTGGAAGCTGTATAACAAATTTCATTCCAATCCGTTCGGAGTTTTTTTTTAGTAACTTTGACCCCCCGAAACCCCCTTAAAATTTCGAATGTTTTGAAAACCTTTGTTAGCGAGCACCTAGGGCACTTGACGAAGCTACCTTCCAAATTTAATTCCAATCCGTTCGGTGGTTTTTTTTAGTAACTTTGACCCACTCAAACCCCCTATAAAATTTTGAATTTTTTCAAACCCTTTCTTAGCAATCCCCTAGGGCCCTCTACATACCAAATTTAATTCCAATCCGTTAGGTGGTTTTGAAGAAATCGTGATTTAATAATTTTGATTCTTCTAAACCCCCCCCCCTAAAATTTAGAATTTTTTAAAACTCTTTCTTAGTGGGCACCTATGGCCCAAGAGGAGGCTACATACCAAATTTCATTCAAATCCGTTCGGTAGTTTTGAAGAAATCGTTTTTTAATAACTTTGATCCCCCCAAACCTCCCCTAAGATTTCGATTTTTTTTTTAAAAGCTTTCTAAGTGACCCCCTATGGCCCTAGAGGAAGCTACATACCAAATTCCATTCCAATCCGTTCAGTAGTTTTAGAGAAATCGTGATTTAGTAACTTTGAACCCCCCTAAAATTTCGAATTGTTTAAAATCCTTTCTTAGCGAGCACCTAGGGCCTTAGTGGAAGCTGTATAACAAATTTCATTCCAATCCGTTCGGAGGTTTTTTTTAGTAACTTTGACCTCCCGAAACCCCCTTAAAATTTCGAATGTTTTGAAAACCTTTCTTAGCGAGCACCTAGGGCACTAGACGAAGCTACCTACCAAAATTCATTCCAATCCGTTAGGTGGTTTTTTTTTAGTAACTTTGAAACACTCAAACCCCTTATAAAATTTTTAATTTTTTCAAACCATTTCTTAGCAATCACCTAGCTCTCTCGTGGAAGCTACATACCAAATTTAATTCTAATCCGTTCGGTGGTTTTGAAGAAATCGTGATTTAATAACTTTGATCCCTCCAAACCTCCCTTAAAATTTAGAATTTTTTCAAACTCTTTCTTAGTGAGCCTCCTAGAGGAGGCTACATACCAAATTTCATTCAAATCCGTTCGGTAGTTTTGAAGAAATCGTTTTTTAATAAATTTGACCACCCCCAAACCCCCCCTAAAATTTAGAATTTTTTCAAACCCTTTCTTAGTGAGCACCTACGGCCCTAGAGGAAGCTACATACCAAATTTCATTTCAATCAGTTCGGTAGTTTTTGAGAAATCGTGATGAGTGAGTCAGTGAGTGAGTGAGTGAGTAGTATTTCGCTTTTATATATATATAGATATAGATTTAGAAACGAAGTAAAACTTTTTCAATACAATTAATTGCCAAGGAAACCAATTCCTTCCTAAAAGGCTTCTTCTTTTACTTACTGCCTGCAGACGGTTCATTAGCCTGGCTTCTGTATTCTTCTGCCGTAGAATGCGTTCGGTCTAGTGCTTTCAACCTGGTTTCAAGAGTCCTCACTTAGCATCTTCGCTACAATATTGGCCGTTGTAAGCAAGCCAATCCTTTCCTTGAAGTCCCGTCTGACATAGAAGAAAAATGTGTGCCTAACATCGTCCAGCGTGAAATCACCGGCCTTTCCACTTTTCCCATTTTCGCCAGGAAGCAAAAATGTCTAATTATTGCTTGGTCATATAAAAGTGCACCTCGCCATGTGGTCGGCTTATCCATTTGGAGATGTTTCCAATCAAGATAGTAGCCTATCTCCCTCTGGTCTCTTCTTCCCATCTTTCCTGCCAGAGTCTGAGCGTTTACTCTCCAGCTTAATCTTGGCTTCATCCCTTCCCTGGAATATAAGCGTCCTCTGCATTGCCATCAGGTCTATAGGTGGGACGACCGGTTCTGACACTATTCCATTAGCACAAGTCACTCTAAGTGCCGCTCTCCTTTGCACAGTTGCCATCTTATTTCGATAGGGTTTGTTTCTCAAGCGCTTCTGCCTAGATTTCGCATCCGTACAGGAGAATTTAGCAGTCTTCGTGTTCCTGTCGTTGGACCGCCTATGTTTGCCGTAAGTCGACTTAGAGCCGTTATGACTCTAGATGGGATGTCTGATCTGCTCCCAATAATCACCTACGATTTAGAAACACGCCCGGGCCAACGATTTAGTTGAATCCCAAACTTTCTATCTATATAAATAAAAACGGTACCAGGAACTGGCACATACTTTCTCACAAACATATTTAAATTATTAAACAGATTCACTGTAACTTCATAATTTTAGGTGGGGTAGGAGAGGTGATTTATTAGAGTAGGAGATTAACTAATAAATATTATTATTATTATCTAGAGAGAAAACTATTCGATCGATTTCGAAAAAAATTACACCAAACACGTCAATTAGGCCTGCACGAAAAAAGGTTTTGAAAAATTTTGAAAAGCAATCCCCTTTATGGCCAAAAATCCACAAAAATCAGTTATTATTATTATTAATACCTAAACGAGAATTTTTACAAAGATGCTGTGTTTTGCATATGGTAGGGTACATTAAGGGCTACAAATAAGCAAAATTTTATCAAAATCGTTAGATCCGTTTTTGAGATATTTTGATTTTTCTCGTTTTTTTTTGCAATTTTTTGGGGGTGAATCCCCTTAAAAATCCAAAATTTGAAAAAATGGAAAAAACGCCTCGAGATATTCCAGAACTATACCTACATACCAAATTTCATCAAAATCGGACCGTTGGTATGGTCCCCAGCTCTGTACACATCCTTACAGACACACAGACACACGGACACACTGACAGACATCACAAAAAAAAACACTTTTTGGGTTCATGGAGCACCAAAAAAAATTCCACTAAAAATATTTTTGGGTTCAGGGAGCACCAACACAGATAATTCCACTAAACAATTTTTCGAGGTTCAGGGTGCACCAAAACAAATAATTCCACTAAAAATTCAAATTCCAAAATTTGGACGAAAACAATAATTTCTCCATATACTACGTATAGAGCGGATAAAGTAACAATGTAAATTTGCGTTTGTTTTGCAATGAAATTTTTAATTTATAAAAACTCGAAGTATAATATAAATTTTATCTTGCTTAATCTAGCGATATTAAAGTGGTTACAAATCTGCAAGTTTATCCTGTCGATGAAATCACAGATTGAACAAACCATATACGAAATTAATATTTATTAAAACATTTATACAATACCCAGCCTAACTCTTACATTTGGTACCGCTGTAATCTCTCGTCCATTACGTTTGCTAAGTATCAAATCGATATGATAAGCTTTTTCAGGTTTATTTTAAATATTTTCCATTATATTATTTTTTATGTATATTATTTATTAATGTTGTAGAATTAAATACCATTTTCCAGATGTGTGATTGATCATTACTTTGAAACGAAGCAAGATACTAAGCTCTACTTTGCGCCATTCTTTATATCTTTTAATAAGGTTTTCATTGGTGTATTACATGACCTACAACGTTTGTATTTGAAACTAATAATCCCCCGTGAAAAATTATAGGCTGATTAATTAGATACACTCAGAAATACAAACTAACAAATAAACTACATGTATTTAAAAACAACATTAAGGAATACTTTATCTAGGCCTACCTAACTATGCTGACGGGGATTTTTAACTCGGTAAATGTGTAGATAATAAGGATTATAAAACTGTAGGCCTATTTGTTAAACATTTTTATTCACATAGTCTACGTTATTATATATTTAAAGAAAGATAAAAATACTATCTTTTAATTCCTTTTTATTTCATATTGATAGATCAAATTGATTTAGAAGTTATTAATATTATAGTGAAGAAATTAATAATCGAATATGTTTATATGTTATACGAAGATGTACGAATGTTTCCGAAGTTAAACGATTTGTATAAACAAATATATTGATGATAAAAGGTTGTATTTATATACAAACTGAAAGTAAATATTATAACGTATATTATAGAATACATTAGTTTTATAATTCATATTTAAATAAACGGTACCAGGAACTGGCACATACTTTCTCACAAATATATTTAAATTATTAAACAAATTCACTGTGACTTCTTAATTGTATTAATGTAGGAGAGGGGATACATTAAAGTAGGAGAGTAACTAATACATATTACTATTATTAGCTGAATGAGAATTTTTAGAAAGATGAAGTTTTTGTACATACGGTAAGGTATATTAAGGGTTACAAATAAGTTAAATTTTATTAAAATCGTTAGAGCAATTTTTTATAAAAAAATAACTGATTTTTTCGGGGTTTTTTGGTCAAAAAGGGGGGTGTTTTTTTTTTAAATTGTTCAAAACCTTTTTTCGTGCATCTATACAACCCTAATTGACATGTTTTTGGTGCAAATTTGTCCGAAATCGATCGAACACACGAATAGTTTTCTCTCTAGCTTTGTATACTTAGACTAACAACAGACGAGACACCGGTGTACATGTTTGGTGCAGATTTGTTCGACATAGATCGAATTCTTTCTAGCTTTGTGTACGTACATACAGACAGATATTTTATATTAACAACGTTTTTGGACGCAAGGTTTCCTAAAACGGATATTTCCACAAAAATCTCAAAATCCGATTTTTTTGCGATCACTATACTTTTTACTTTCTCCCCCTATACCATAGTATATGGAGAAAGTATTGTATTCGTCAAAATTTTCGAGTTTGAGTTTTTGGTGGAAATGTCCGTTTTGGGTCCCCCTGAACCTAAAAAAGTGGTTTTCGGAGTGATGTCTGTGTGTCTGTATGTGTGTCTGTGTGTCTGTGTGGATGTTATCAGACCTAGAGCCTAAACCAGTCGTCCGATTTTGATGGAATTTGGTGTGTAGGTACTAATCCACGGTATCTCCAGGTGTTTGTTTCATTTTTGTGAATTTTTTATTTTTAAGGGTAATTTTCCCATAAAAACCCTTAAAATAACGGAAAAATCAATCTTTCTAAAAAACGGCTATAACGATTTTGATTAAAATTTCATAGTTTATTAGGGACCTAAAGTACTATAAACTGTAAAATTTTAATCAAAATCGTTCGAGCCATTTTTGAGAAATGTTGGATTTTCCGTTATTTTATGGATTTTTATGGGAAAACAACTTTAATACAAAATCACCTCTCCTACCCCACCCTACAAGTCACCGTGAATCTGTTTAATAATTTAAATATGTTTGTGAGAAAGTATGTGAAAGTTCCTGGTACCGTTTATTCTACATACTATAGTATAGTGAGAAAGTAAAAATCAACTTCACAAGAAATTATAACGATTGAAGTTGTAAACATAACCCCAAACTATAATCTACACTGGTTGTGTTTAAGTATTACATATGTTGGGTGAAATCAGCTGTTATATTATATGTTACTCACGTACATTCACGTAAGTTACGTATAGACGTACTCTCGCTTTTGTAGGAGTTGACAAGTCCAGTTCGAAAAGATTGCCTTTTATAATAGATTATTGTTAACCCCGCTTCCAAACCAAGCCACCAAAAATCATAGAGGATCTGGTACCATGTCAAAGAATTTGTCCTCATATTCAATGCAAGATGTATAAAATGTTTTGTTAACTTATTTTCAGTAACCAAAATAATTCATTAAAGGGATTTTATGAACACTCTGTATAACCAGGCAACGGTTGTCGGACGAAAAGTAAAAAATAACTTTAGAAAAGATTTTGAATTACGTGCATTACATACTTCACTGAACAAAAACGTAGACTATTATTTAAAACGTGATAAACGACGTAGATGTCTCATTTTGTCGTAAGAACGCGTTCAGGCGGCTTGGGCTTTGATAAATGTATGAAGTCTTATGGCCAGTCGGTAGGGGTAAATTTAGACCAAAAGTTCCAGTAATTACAATACGGCTGATTTATTTTTTATAAGTACATTAAAGTATGTAGATTAACATAAAAAAAAGTTTACCAGTCTATCGATTTCCCAAAGCCGAAAAAAATCGATTATTATTTTTTTAATAATAATAAGATTACCTTGTTAGGTCCGTCACGTGACTTCTAGTCGTTGTATTCTTCACGACATGTTTCGGAGCCGAAACTCCATTATCAAGTTAAAATCACTCCGAAGAGATCGTCGCACATTAAAATAAATAAAACATATACACACATACACACTTACATACCACAACAACACATAGATACAATATCGCGCTTGATACAAACTTAGGTGCGCTACCTATCATTGTCGGTTGAATACTGCCGGTATTGCGTTCAGGGATCTTAAAGATGTTTATCTCTGTTTGTCTTCTGTAAATACTTGATGGCCGTATCATATAAATGGTGAGAGTGAAATGAAAGTTGGTCATTTAAGATATCGTCCGGTTTATTTTTGAATGCTTTATAAATTTCATACTCTTCCTTAGCATTCATTAGTCTACCTTTGTTGCAAATGTGTAGGGTTTCTACCGAAGCGTGGAAATTTATAAAGCATTCAAAAATAAACCGGACCATATCTTAAATGATCAACTTTTAATCAAGTAGATTATACATTTCAATTTGTGTTAAGACAGATCTCGAGGTTAAAATGCAGATAATATTGTAATAAATGTAACAAAATAAATTCACCATTCAAAACCGAGACAAATTAAGTCATTTCATGTGGAGCTTCTTTATATAGAACTAGGGGAAACACCCGCGTGCTCCGCACGCCAACCCCGTTGGAACCTTCTATACACATAATCATGTTATCTTATCTTTAAAATAAAGGTGTAGGATTAATAATAACCCCAAAGCTAAGATGGTAAATAATGTTAACTGTTCAAATCGAATTAATATGTACATTTTATTGGAGCAGTTATAATAAAGGTTAAAAGAACCATACACTTTAATAAAACCCATAAACTAAAAGTTAGAAACACAAATAATTGCTCCTAGGTTTGAAATCTGCTGTTAATGGAATTATTGGAGCAAACAGATGTTTTATCTGTTATTTTATACAGTTGGTCGCTATGGTAATAAATGGAAATGCATGTGTTGGTTCATCAGTCTAGGCCTAACTTAAGATTTTGTTTCGACTAAATGCACAAATATTGAAATGAGAAATGTTTTTTATCTTAATGAATTATAGCCGATATTACTCAGGGATAATGTAGCTATTTATTAATAAAACTATCTTTTTAATCGGAATATAAGTTCAAGAGATTACCCCCTACATACAAACAAACCAATTTTACCTCTTTATAATATTAAGGTTTCTAAACTTATTAGTTTTATACTTTCTCACTATACTATAGTATAGAGAAAGTATAGTGATCGCAAAAAAAAATCGATGTTGATATTTTTCTGGAAATATCCGTTTTGGAACCCACTGAGTACAAATAAGTGGTTTTTACAAAATGTCTGTCTGTATGTCTGTACAAAGCTAGAGCGAAAACTATTCGATCGATTTCAAACAAATTTGCACCAGACATGCCAAGTAAACCTGTATAGATGTACGAAAAACGGTTTTGAAAATTTTTGAAAAACAACCCCCTATTTGGAAAAAACAAACAAAAAATCTGTTATTATTTTTTTATAAAAAAATGGCTCTAACGATTTTGATAAAATTTGGCTTATTTGTAGCCTTCAATGTACCCTATGAAAAAAAAACCGTATCCATATGCAAAAAACCGCATCTTTCTAAAAGTTCCCGTTTAGCAAATAATAACAAATTTTTTGGCCTTAAATGGGGTTGTTTTTCAAAAATTTTCAAACCCTTTTTTCGTGCATCTATACAGGCCTAATTGACGTGTTTGGTGCGAATTTTTTTGAAATCGATCTAATAGTTTTCTCTCTAGATAATAATAATAATAATAATATTAATTAGTTAATCTCCTACTTTAATAAATCACCTCTCCTACCCCACTCTACAAGTCACAGTGAATCTGTTTAATAATTTAAATATGTTTGTGAGAAAGAATGTGCCAGTTCCTAGTACCGTTTATTTTTAATGGTAACTAAAGTTGTTGTTTTTATATTTTCAATATCGGCACTCGAAGTTTCCCTAATCAAATAAACTGTTTCAATACAGTTGCCATAGAAAACATTGAAACACCAAGTAAGAAAACGAGGTTTACACAACGCAATAATATGCAGACATACAATTACACGGTGGCTGCATTTTACGAAGTAAGTCGCTGATAGTAAAACCTGGAACAAATTTATGTTGGTTCATTTATTTTGAAAGATTTCTGAAAAGAGATACGAGGAGAAAAATCGCTAAAGCGAGTAATGAACTTTTGACTTTGTGGAAATTGGTAAGACAAGGGGGTTATAAAATATCTTGGTACGTTTGTTGCTAATGCTGGATAGAAAAACAGCTCGGTTAAATTATCACAACCCTTAAAAACCTGGAACTGGCTGGTCATATTATTTATGGCAGACTGGATATAGGGTGGTTTGTTAAGCAGATTTTGAAGTGTAAACTTCTATAGACGCGCCTCGACGCACTATTGAGTTGGGTACATAAATGTAACAGATTGTCCTGCGCCGTAGGCTTATTCTATAGGCGCGCCTCGACGCACTATTGAGTTGGGTACATAAGTGTAAAAGATTATCCTGCGCCGTAGGCTTATTCTATAGGCGCGCCTTGACGCACTATTGAGTTGGGTACATAAGTGTAACAGATTGTCCTGCGCCGTAGGCTTATTCTATAGGCGCGCCTCGACGCACTATTGAGTTGGGTACATAAGTGTAACAGATTGTCCTGCGCCGTAAGCTTATTCTATAGGCGCACCACGACGCACTATTGAGTTGGGTACATAAGTGTAACAGATTGTCCT
>JAGFPH010003803.1:23979-37837 GCA_018207615.1 Philaenus spumarius
TCGAAACAAGAGAAATTGTCGAATTTAAATTACCATTTAACCGCAAACACTTTGAGAAAATGTTAGTCTTTGGTAGATAAACGTTTTAGAATGTATCGGTGTTTTAAATAATAAAAGGGCTTATTAGGACAGAGGTGCGGGTAGCGGTGATCTGGATCTCGAATCGTGCGCAGAATGGTCAGAGTTTTTGCGTGAATGACAGGATACTTTTCAATGGAACTTCTTTAGCCGAGGTGGGTAAAATTTGCCTGATGAAGGCGAAAAGTGAAACGCTTCCCTTCTTACGACTTCAACCGCCAGTTGAAAGTGAAAAGTGGGAGAATCGTTTCTACTCTTTACGTCTAATGAGACGCACTCCACACACTCTTGCGCCTGCGCAGTGTAGCATTTTCTCTAGTCACGGTAGCATGAGTTGGCAAGATCGAGACGACAATTGATACGGTTCCCCTTCTCCGACATCAACCGTCAGTTGAGAAGAAAGAGAGAAAGAATCATTTCTCCGTCGCATACGTTACAGTCAGTCTACGCGCATGTGCCGCGTGTACTGTGTTAATACGTAGCATAGGTAAATGGTAGACGCTTGCGTATTACAATACTATACTTTAGCTGTACACGTTTCAATATTTACTTTTTTTTAAGTACTAACGCTAATGGACCACATCAGCTGATACGTGTTTGAATCGTTGTTTATTGTTTTCAATCCTTTTTTGTTTACTTCGTTCTTCAAAAAACTACACCTATCTGAGTCATGCCGTTAGGGATTTCATGACATGGTACATGCGCAGAGCATATAATTTATTATTTTACTCAAATACCTGAAATACATTTTGGAAAACAAAACACCTGAGCATACATTTTTATCATAGGCGTATAGACCGGGCAAAGTACGCCTGAAAAATAAATAAATGTTTGCCTACAGCTCCGATTTGGATGCAGTTTTCTGTACCTTGTTCAGAAAAATACCAGGAAAAAGCCTACATATAAGATCAGTTTCGGGAGAAAGCGGAAATGCATAGCGGGTGTATAAAGTGCATCTAAAAGTGCATAATTTTTTTTAAACCTCTAAAAATGGATGAAAATCGGTAGTCGGGGTTTTTTGGGGGCATAATGGGACTATTTTCAATACACAGAATATTGCGTGCTTCGCACGCCAACTTTCATATTGGGAGTGTTTTCAATACACAGTGCATTGCGAGCTTCGCACACCAACCCCCGAATTTGGAATATTTTCAATACACAGAGCATTGCATGCTTCTCACACCAACCCCTGTCTTTGGAGTATTTTCAATGCACAGTGCATTGCGTGCTTCGCACGCAAAACCCCGTATTTCGAGTATTTTCAAAACACAAAGCATTGCGTGCTTCGCACGCCAACCCCTGTATTGGGAGTATTTTCAATATACACTGCATTGCAGCTCATGCTTGAACTATAGTAAAAAATATTATAAGTATATATGTAAATTCAAACGGCACATAACATTTAAAACATATTCTAGTGCTAATATCTAGTGCTAAAAATACCTGACTATAATTAATAATATCCATTTTTTCCTTTCACTGGGAGCTAGGGGGGCGTGGCCCCCTCTGCCCTGCCCATAGGTATGGGCGCCCATGGTTTCTGCATTTCTCTCTGCGTGATGTCTTTCGTTTGTGTTTGTGTTTTCCAAAAGTCAAAACTGTCAACCTTGAAAGTTCCTTCAAAGTCAAACATTAAGTGCCAACATAAGTCGAGTCAAGTGTTTAGGATCAATATCCAATTTAGGGAAAGTCACAACACTGTCAGATAGCTCTCACCCTGGGGACAGACTATGTTGAAGCTTCTATCCGATAAGCAAGAAATGTATCAAAGAGATGGGTTTGGGACTGTTAGTGGTTAAAAGTTTCGTGCAAGGGTCGTATTCGTAACTCTTTAATTTAAATTCTACTTGTGTTATTTTTACTTCGTGTCTTCACTATTTATTGGGAACGGGTCGAACAGTGGTGGTGAAATTGAAACATACCCTCGGAAAGGTTACTTTTGTGTGTTTTTAATTATTCGTGCTGACCATTCGTCAACCCTTTAACGTATCGCTTAAACGTGATAACGCATACCCGGTCTTTTGTGGTAAGAGGGCGGGAGTAAAGCAAACAGTTGTTGACATGCGTTAAAGTTGACAGGGTGCGAATACTGTGTCCAGAGTAGTCTATGTAAGTAAAAACTAACTTCCTACACGCTATAAAACTCAAGTTGTGCAGTATTATTCTTAAGTGATACAAAAACCATTTATAATTCGATTATTCAAGTCGGAGGGATGGAACGGAATAACTACCCTTATAATTAAATAATAAATAAATATTTTTACAATTACTTTTTCTCAGTTACATGCTCAAAAACTACTCGACTAATTTCACTAAAACTTTAATTTCACAATTTACAAATACTAGTACCAGGATTGGTTAGAGAATAATATGGTCACTACGTTCAAATATATTAAAATGGGGTTGCTACCCCTATACAATAAAAAAATTGCACCAACTTCCTACAATAAAGCTAAATTTGCGTCAAGGATATAAAAAACGTTGCAATTCGAGTACTTAAGTCAAGGTAATGAATTGGTAAATTAAATAATAATTAAAATGGGATAGCTACCCATATAAAATAAATTAAAATATCATTAAGCACCCATACGTGCTCTATCTCCTGGAATAATCCTATTTCAACCACAAGTCGCTTCAAAAGAAATTTTCAATACACTCACTGAATCATATTTGTTAATTTAATCTAAATACAGGCTGTCCAGCTTCGACTGTTCGAAACTTCACGGGCGTATTTGTCTGCTAAAAACAAGCAAATAATGCAATACAACATGTGTCCTATCTCTATTCGTTTGCGGTCTGTCAGTCTGTACGTGATTTTTACAAAATACTTAACATTTTTGGGAGTAGAAATGATATTGAGCTCAAACTTTGTATACCTATTTGTTGCGTAACCTTTTATCACTGTACGAAAAATTAGAACATTATTTTAAAAAAGTTTTAAAAGGCGGCCATTTACTATTTTTAATATCACATATCTCAAAAACCGCTAACTTAACAAAACATTTACAAGAGACAAAAAAGTTTACTTTTTTAATGGCAAGCACAATGATTTTTTGATTTTTTATGTAGCTCAAAGGATAACAGAGATATTGACCAAAAAGGGAAAATGTATTTCTTGGTAGTTGTCAACAATACCCAGAATTACTCTAGAAACAAAATATTTTAAAGTTATAATGCGCTGAACTAATAAGTTATTTGCATAATGTTTCGAGAATTTTCTGAGCTGATTCCACTAGCAAAAAATAATTAAAATGTTCATATATTCATAGGTCTGGAAATGCTTCGTTAGAGATAGCTGGAAATTATAAAATATCCACCTTTTAAGTACAATTGTAACTGTATCCTAAATATTTTGTTTCTAGAGTAATTCTGGGTATTAAGTTTAAGAGTGGCTATCCCATGTCATCCCTTTGACTTAAGTAACCAAATTGCAAACGTGTCTTTATGTCAATTAAGAATAATATTAAATAATTTCAGATTTATAGTTTGTAGGAATTTAGTGAAATTTATTTTTATTGTATAGGGGTAGCTACCCCGTTTAAATTATTTCGTTTGCAGTGACGATATTCTCAACAAAAAAAAAATGGTAGTGATATGATATGTGTAAATTGTGAAATTTTTTTAAAATTAGTTGAGTAGTTTTTGAGAATATAGAAAATTTAAGTTGATTTTTATTTAATTTTAAGGGTAGTTATTCAATTTTAACCCTTTGACTTAAGTAATCAAATTGCAAATAGTTTTGTACATCCCTTAAAAATAATATTACATAATTTTAGGAAGTTAGTTTAATTTATATTTATTGAGTAGTGGTAGAAACCCCATTTCATCCCCTTATAGTTGTGAATTTAAACCATTCAAGGATCCACTCAAACACACACACACACACAATTTCATCAAAATCAGTTCAGCAGTTTAGGGGGAGTTCACACTTACAGAAAATCAAGCAATAGTAAAGCATTGCCAAGTCCACTAGTATGTTTATAAGAAGTATTCCTTTATTTCGACCCATATGAGCACTTCATTAATTATTATCTCCTTGTATACTGAATCACCCTGAATAAAACGTAACAGCACATTTTCTTACCAATAATAACAGTCTCTTTAATATACACTAGGCTAACTACCACTAATTGGTCAATGTACTCGTGGAGGCTGAATAAAATGTAGTAATCTAAGATAAAGTTATTTTTGCGGCATCCAACTGTAATTTCTCTCCGGCAGTCCCAAAGCAAAACCCATTTCTTTCGAGGAAGTCCTACATTCAATTTCGCACGTTACGGTGATTGGTCGACAAATTGCGTTGTGTCCTTTTGTTGTATAAAATACGACGTGAGAGGATGTGCTGAAAACCGCCAGTTTTTATTTTGATCAAACTGTTCCACGAGGAAAGTTTTTTATTTATGATTTCTGTATTATCAATCCAACTTGGTGGTCGTTTGAAAGAACAGGGGTGAGAAGTTTGTACCAGTAGCAATGAAATACAAGATTTATCTATATATATAAATCTCGTGTCACAGTGTTTGTTATCGAACTCCTCCGAAACGGCTTCACCGATTTTTATTAAATTTTTTGTTTAGGTGATAAGGGTTGTTAGTAACATCCTCTAAAACAATAAATATTAATTTTATACTTTCCTTAAAGCTAGAGATCGGAAAGTTTGTTCATTTGTGTCTTACAAAATACATTATAAAATATAATCCACTTTTATATTTTGTCACGTTCTACTATTGGGTGAAAATGTAGTAACATCCCGTAAAATTATAAATATAAATTTTATGCCGCCTAAGAACGTTAAATTTTGTACACTTACATAGGCGCTAGAGGCGCACTAAGAAAGGGTTTTAAAATATTTGGCTTTTAAGGGTTGAAACAACCCCTAAAACAATAAATATTGTTTGTTATACTTTCCTTAGAGCTAGAAAGCTGAAGTTTTGTACATTTATTTCTTGCAAGACACATATAAAAAATAAACTAGTTTTACTTTTTTTACTTGCTGCTAAGGGTGAAAATGTAAGAACAACCCCTAAAAACAATAACTTTACATTTCTATACTTTCCTTAAAGCTAGAGAGATGATAATTTGTCAATTTATGTCTTACAAAATACATATAAAATATAAACCAGTTTTATAATTTTCACGTCCTGCTAAGGGGTGAAAATGTAGGAACAACCCCTAAAACTATAAATATTAGACTCCTAATTAAATACCGCCTAGGAACGTGAAACGTGGTACACATATTCCTCATAAGCGCTAGAGGCGCACTAACAAAGGGTTTTAAAATATTTGGCTTTTAAGGGTTGAAACAACCCCTAAAACAATAAATATTGTTTGTTATACTTTCCTTAGAGCTAGAAAGCTGAAGTTCTGTACATTTATTTCTTACAAGACACATTTAAAAAATAAACCAGTTTTACTTTTCGTTACGTGCTTCTAAGGGTGACAATGTGAGAACAACCCCTAAAAACAATAACTGTACATTTCTATACTTTCCTTAAAGCTAGAGATATGATAATTTGTCAATTTATTTCTTACAAAATACATATAAAATATAAACCAGTTTTATAATTTTTCACGTTCTGCTAAGAGGTGAAAATGTAGGAACAACCCCTAAAAACAATAACTGTACATTTCTATACTTTCCTTAAAGCTAGAGAGATTATAATTTGTCAATTTATTTCTTACAGAATACTTATAAAATTGAACCAATTTTATAATTTTTCACGTTCTGCTAAGGGGTGAAAATGTAGGAACAATCCCAAAAACTATAAATATTAGACTCCTAATTAAATACCGCCTAGGAACGTGAAATGTGGTACACATATTCCTCATAAGCGCTAGAGGCGCACTAAGAAAGAATTTTAAAATATTTGGCCTTTAAGGGTTGAAACAACTCCTAAAACAATAAATATTGTTTGTTATACTTTCCTTAGAGCTAGAGAGCTGAAGTTTTGTACATTTATTTCTTACAAGATACATACAAAAATAAACCAATTTTACATTTTGTTACGTGGTGCTAAGGGGTGAAAATGTGACAACCACTAAAAAAAATAAATATTAATTGTTATACTTTCCTTAAAGCTAGAGAGCTGAAATTTGAAACTCATTAATTAAATTAAAGAAAATATTTCAAACGTAAGCTGATCAAAACTATCCCGATCTATGGATTCGCATAAAGACGTATCTGGGTGATCTGCAACATCCAGCTAAGACTGGGATTCACCAGTCTGTAGATTTAGCGTTTGCTAAAGTAGACGCTCTTCACTCTGAATTCTTTAAATTTAAATTGATTTAATTTATTCAGTCCAAATACCATGACAAAGACGATTGACGGGCCGCTAGTGAACAATAAATACCAAACTAACTGAAAATATTATGTTATAATTCGCTTTGGTGCAATAAAAGATGAGAGAAAAATTTACAAATTATGTGACATAGTGATGCAAAACAAATTCTCATTAGCGAAGCACGGGTATTCAGCTAGTCTCTATATAAAAAATGAATGTTTGTTTCTTTGTCGTCTATACATTCAAAATCTATTCGACCTATTTTAATAAAAATTTCACAGTTTATCCCTATCATTGCCAGGAGTGTTTAAACGTTACAATTACTACGGTCCAAGAGATTGAAGTGTGGTATTATTTAATTTTATTTTGAAGTGATATAAAAAACAATTTCAAATTTGATTACTTAAGTCAAAGGGATGAAATGGGATAACTGCCCTTAAAATTAAATAATCATGTATAGGCTTACTTTTCTTTACGCTCAAAAACTACTCAACTAATTTCACTATGTATTTCACAATTTACACGTATTAGTACCAGGATGTTTTAGAATAAATGACTGTCACAATCAAAGAGATTTACCTTAAAATTAAATAATAATTAAAATGGTATAGGTTCCCATATAAAATAAATTTCATTAACATTAAACACCCATATGTCTAATACGCACGCAACCATTATGTTCTGATCATAAGAATCAAAATTAATTTTTCACTACACTCACTAAATTGTGTTCGATAATTTACTCAAATCATAAATATTTATACTGTATACTAAAATCAAACATAGCGATGCATTGCCGGGTCCACTAGTTTATGTATAAAACTAACTGCTTCACGTGATCTTTTATTAGTAATTATAATTATAATTTCCTTTTAGTTATCGTAAAGGTAAAACAGCATATGCCTAAACACGGACCTAACCTACAAATTATAAATTCAAACAATTAATTCAAAGTATGGAATCAGCTGTTAATGGAAATGAAATCGTAAACAGCTGATTATCGGTTCCACTCTGATTTTATTCAATCAGCTGATCGTTTAATTTAAATTGACAAATAGCATTTTTGAAGTATGAGCTTATAGGCGCACCACGTCCAAAAAATCTGTACACTTGTGTTTAATATAGCAGAGTATCTAGTCTACTTGTTGCTTTGCTGGCGGTGAATCGGATTTTATCGTCACGCGTTTCACCATGTATTTTCTGAAACGCTCTATTGTGAAACGCTCTACTATATATAGTACACATGTGTATCCGTCTGTTTGAAAAAAGTTTTGGTCTTGCCAAGTTCGAACCAGCAGAGTCCATCACCACAGACTAGCGGTTTAGCCGGTTAGGCCACGAACGCATCGCTAGTTTAGTATATTTGAGTTGGGTATGTAAGTGTAACAGATTATCCTACGTCATAGGTTTGACCCGTTAACGTTAACACAATGTATAGTTTAATTAATTGGTAATACCGCTGAAATGGACATTGTGCTTCCTCATTTCGTAAGTTGTGTTAAAAATAGACATTATGCTTCCTCATTTCGTAAGTTGTGTTAAAAAGTTTACACTTATTCCGTGTGGTCTTAAGGGACCGATTTACATTTTTTTGAAGTTATACTTCGTTGTAATAGGGATGGGGTGTCGGTCGAGAAACCGCGTCACGCGTTAGTAAAATCCGGAAAGTGCCTTTTTTATAACTTTCTTCGTATATTCGCATACTTTCCTATACTTTAAAACGTCGGATTGATTTGAAACTTTGCACACTTATCAAGGACCGATGACACTGCAATATAAATTTTGTTGGGTGTAGTAAGTGAGCACTGATCATATTCCCTAGAACACGACGTGATTTTCATCCCCTTCAAAACGTAGGATTGATTTGAAACTTTGCACACTTATCAAGGACCGATGACAATGCAATATTAATTTTGTTGGGTGTAGGAAGTGAGCACTGATCACGATCCCCTGAACACGTTTTCGGCAGCCATTACAAATTTTATATGCAGGGTGATTTACGACGATATGCTGAAACTTCGGGAGCTCATTCATTTTGTTGGGTGTAGTAAGTGAGCACTGATCATGGTCCCCAGACTAACCAAACAGATGCAACGATAGTATTCATAAGCGTATGTAACAAAGAAGGAAAAAATGGGATATTAATTTTAAAATATAGGCCTACCTTATTGTTGGTTACTGTTTTTATAAAAGAATAGGCTATCATCTACAAAATAGTAGGGCTACCCTAAGTTACGACTAGTTTTTCCCAAAATATATTAAATCAATCGTAGGTCTACCTGTCTATACCATTGGATGGCCAAAAAAGTATAACTTCCACCGTCTGGTCAGAAGCAGACCCAAATTTTTTTGTAAATATATGTATATGCATAAACTTTCTTAGAAACTACCAGAGGCTTAGCTCTCTATTCGCTTCGCTCACCAATAAACTTTGTGACTCGCCTCTCACTCTTCGACCTTAAAATATAATTTACCGTTTATGAATTATTAACTTATGTAATGTACCGCATGTGGTGTAAATCATCGTTTTTGCTATTAGTGGCTCACAGCTGATCATGTATGTAAATATAAAATGGGAAACAGATTGATTTGGACGAACTCCTGTACGTCTTTGGACCAGTGAATATTTACACGATATTTCTTTCATTAATTCACATCTGCAAGTTAAGCAGTGGCTACCCCTTATATAGTTCAAATGCAGACATTGCTGTTCAAATGCTACCCCGGTGACTCGCGTCGAAGCAAATGCAAACAGGTTATTTCATATAAATAGAACCTACTATTAAATTCGAATATGTCTTATTTATTTTAATTATTACGTAACATGTAGTGGTTTCTTATTTTTAAATTCCTTGATTTATTAAGGGTTTATTCTCTAGTTTTAAGGAATAATTATAACAATCAGCATTATTATTACATTTTCACCCCTTAGCAGCACGCGACAAAAAATAAATCTATGATTCTTTTATAATGTATTTTGTAAGAAATAAATTTACAAATTTTCAGCTCACCAACTTTAAGGAAAATATAGCAATTAATTTTTATTGTTTTAGGGGTTGTTTATTACATTTTCAACCCTTAGCAGCTCGTGACAGAATGCAAATCTAGTTAACTTTTTCTGTGTATCTTGTAAGAAATAAGTGTACAAAATTTCAGCGCTCTTGCTTAAGGGAAACTAGACAATTTTATATTTATTGTTTTAGGGGTTGTTTTATCAATAAATCAAAATTAATTCTAGAATATGTTAATAAATAACTAATGAGCTTGACTTATGAGAAAGAAACTTAGATAAAATAAAACCTGGACACAAAATCTCACAAGAAATACGTTTACTAACCTCAAACGCGTTTCAACGACAATGTCGCCATCCTCAGTGATGCACGGGCTACAGTAACCAAACTGTAACTCACTGTTACTCTCTGTTACTGTAGGCCGTGTATCACTGAGGATGGCGACATTGTCGTTGAAACGTGTTTGAGGTTAGTAAACTTATTTATTGTGAGATTTTGTGTTCAGGTTTTATTTTATCTAGAATATGTTACTCAATGGTAGTGTAGCTTTTTATTAGTAAAACTATTTTTTCAATATTTTCAGTAGTTCCAGAGATTACCCCCTACATACTAACAAATAAACAAAACAATTTTACCTATTTATAATATTATTAATAATAACCCCAAAGGTAAGGTGGTAAATAATGTTAAATGTTCAAACCAAATTGTTTTGTATATTTTATAACAGCAGTTATAATAAAGATTAAAAAAAGCAGCAAGGCTCAGGTCAACACTTTAATAAAAACCTAATCTAAAAGTTAAAAATACAAAATTGTTGCTTCAAAGTGTTAAAGCAGGTGTTAACGGAAATATTAGAACAAAAATCTGTTGTGTCTCTTATTTTATTAAATCAGTTGCTATGGTAATAAATGTAAATACATGTGCTGGTTCATCAGTCTAGGCCTAACCTAAGATTTTTTCCCACTAAATTTACAAATATTGAAATAAAAAATGTTTTTATCAAAATTAATTACAGCTTATGTTACTCAGGGATAGTGTAGCTTATTATTAGTAAAACTATTGTTTCAATCGGTTCAATAGTTCCAGAGATTACCCCCTACATACAAACAAACAAATTTTACCTCTTTATTATAATAGATAAAGGACAAACTTAAAAGTAAACAAATACATTCAAACAGCCGCTGACGGTTTCCATAATGTCGTCAGAGTATATTTCTCTAAATTTTAAGTTGCAAATAGCTTTATCAAACTTCAAAGATAAATTGTTGGCATTTTGTACTTTATTAATTTAAATATTCTCCGGGTGTTATTCTCAAAGAATACGCCTTGTACTTCAACCAACTGCCTTTGTTTAATGATAATACACTTTACAAAGCATTCTGGGAATTTTACACTCCATTGCTCCAACCTTTGTTGCATTCTTTTAGTTTAATTTTCTGTTTTGTTTTAATTAAACTAACGTACTTCAAACAAGTCCGTTTTAAAATATGCACAACATTGTCTAAATAACTGTGTTTGTATTATAGAAATTTAATACCAATAAACGGTACCAGGAACTGGCACATACTTTCTCACAAATACATTTAAATTACTGAACAGATTCACTGTGACTTGTAGGGTGGGGTAGGAGAGTTTTTTTATTAAAGTTGGAGATTAACTAATAAATATTATTATTATTATTATTATCTAGAGAGAAAACTATTAGATCGATTTCGAAAAAATTTGCACCAAACACGTCAATTAGGTCTTCATAGATGCACGTAAAATGGTTTTGAAATTTTTTTTTAAACAACCCGCTTTATGGCCAAAAAACCCCCAAAAACAGTTATTATTATTATTATTATTAGCTAAACGAGAATTTTTAGAACGATGCGGGTTTCTGTATATGGTAGGGGACATTAAAGGCTACAAATAAACCAAATTTTATCAAAATCGTTAGAGCCGTTTTTTAATAAAAAAAATAATAACTGATTTTTTGGGGGTTTTTTGGCCAAAAAGGGGGTTGTTTTTCAAAATTGTTCAAAACCCTTTTTCGTGCATCTATACAGGCGTACTGGACATGTCTGGTGCAAATTTGGTTGAAATCGATCAAATAGTTTTCTCTCTAGCTTTGTATACTTTAATTAAAGTAGGCGATTAACTAATAAATATTATTATTATTAGCTAGAGAGAAAACTATTCGATCGATTTCGAACAAATTTGCACCAAACACGTCAATTAGGTCTTTATAGATGCACGTAAAAAGGTTTTGAATAATTTTGAAAAACAACCCCCTATATGGCCAAAAAACCCACAAAAATCAGTTATTATTATTATTATTAGCTAAACGAGAATTTTTATAAAGATGCGGGTTTTTGTATATGGTAGGGCAAATTTTATCAAAATCGTTAGAGCCGTTTTTTTATAAAAAAATAATAACTGATTTTTTGGGGGTTTTTTGACCAAAAAGGGGGTTGTTTTTCAAAATTGTTCAAAACCCTTTTTCGTGCATCTATACAGGCGTACTGGACATGTCTGGTGCAAATTTGGTTGAAATCGATCGAATAGTTTTCTCTCTAGCTCTGTCTACATACAGACATACAGACATACATACATACATACATACATACAGACATACATACAGACATACAGACAGACATTTTGTAAAAACCACTTTTTTGGACTCAGGGGGTCCCAAAACGGATATTTCCACAAAAATCTCAACATCGATTTTTTTTGCGATCACTATACTTTCTCTATACTATAGTATAGTGAGAAAGTAAAAATTGTGAGGAATTTAAAAGATACTAATACGCCAATACTTTCTTTCTATAGTAGGCCTGTGTACTAAGTGTTCCAAGTCGAAACTGGTTTACTTAACGGGCGTATTCCTCATGTGTATAACCTGGAGGATCTAACCCTGTTC
Organism: Philaenus spumarius; assembly: GCA_018207615.1. Classification (NCBI taxonomy): domain Eukaryota; kingdom Metazoa; phylum Arthropoda; class Insecta; order Hemiptera; family Aphrophoridae; genus Philaenus; species Philaenus spumarius. Next base: position 36,258 of record JAGFPH010003803.1, read on the forward strand.
GCTTCGCTCGCCAACACCCGTGGCAAGCAAATACAAACAGATTATTGCATACTCTGATATTATCAAGGATACTTAGGACCGAGGCACTTGGTAGGGTGATAGTGGAAGCAGTGACCTATGCATAATATAAGACAGAGATCGAAGTGGACACGCACTACCAGTGGCGGATCCAGGACCTCATCTGGGAGGGGGCAATATTTCCCAGGTATTCAAAATAACTGGTAGGTTTTGAGGGGTTCCCTGAAAATATAAAAATGTTAACGCAAAACGTTGAATTTGAATGGAAATATTTTGGTTGTCAACAATGTTTTACTTGTTAAATTCTTTATTTTTGTATTTACTGATGTCTAAAAACTTTGGTTTGGCATCGGCCTTCGTACAGTGCAATTTGTATTGTTTGCTTGAGATCTTACTCGCACTTGTATTTAATATGTCAAAATATTACACTTTTTACGAAAAAAAAATTGCTTTTTTTGATGACCTCTAATGAGTGAACTTCTGATTTTGGGACATGAGCCCCGAAACGAGTAAGAACAAGAAAATAGAAGTCACAGATGATGTGACATTGTAACTTATCACTTAGGCCCATAACCATATTGTGAGTGAGAACAATATTTGTTCACCATACAATACTTTTGACTTTAAAGATATTCAACAAATCTATTTCAGATTTAAATTTTATTCACAAATTAAAACATGCGTAGGCCTGCACGCCTACAATATAATATTTTATTTATTACTTGCGGAATTACCGTCGGAGGTTAGATTTTTAGTGATTTTATTATTTTTACTATCCTTCATTGATCATTATTAACTTTTTAATAGTTTTAATTTAGAATTACGTAAAATAAATGCTGAACTAACAAAAGGATTTTTTTATTTGGACAAAGCATTAAAAATAAAACTCGTGCTTAATTTGATTAAGGTACCTAAATATAGGCCTATCGCCTATATATATGTAGGCCTACATGCACAACTGTATCAGAATAAAGAGGAAGCTTAACTATTGATGTCTTTTTTTTTTAAATAGAAAGATGTTAGTTTTGAAGTTCGTTTCATATTAGTTCAAACCATATCTCAATAAAATATCAAACAAAAATACACCAAATTAGGATTACAATTAGAAAATTGGAAAACAAATTATAAAACTTGATCTGTTTTTGAAGTAAACAACTAGCCAAAAGAGCTAAGAAAACCATAGATTAGAAATTTTACTATATAAGTTACTTAAGCCGAAAACGAAGCAACACACGACGTGCGCAATTCATCGTCAGAACGGTGGACCAACCGATTCAACTTCAAATACGCAAGAAAAAAACTTGGAAATCGATCGCTTTCCCGATCGATTTAACTCCGTTCAGCTCAGCTAAGCTCAGCTCAGCTCAGCTTTTGGTGGCCGGTCAGCCTTAATCTCGCGTTTTCCGGTAGAAATCAGAATGTAATAACACGTAACATTTCTGTTTCGGAGTTCGGGAGGGGCAATTGCCCCCTTTGCCCCTCCCCTGGATCCGCGCCTGCGCACTATCCCCAAAAAATTGAAATAACTGCGTGCGTTGTAATTTTACCATTAATATTCATAT
>JAGFPH010003803.1:37937-48994 GCA_018207615.1 Philaenus spumarius
AATCCGTTCGGTAGTTTTTGAGAAATCGTGATGAGTGAGTCAGTGAGTCAGTGAGTCAGTGGGTTTTGGCTTTTATATATATAGATAGATGAACGTTTGTTTCTTTGCTTCTTTATTTCTTTGTTTATTTGTCCTCTGCAGACTCTAAAACTGTCGACCGAATTTGCTAAAAATTTAACACTTTACCCATATCATTGCCAGGAGTTTTAAACGTTACAATATTATTATTACAGTCTAAGGGGTGAAAAGGGTTTTGCTATCCCAATACAATAAATTTAAATTAACTCCCTACAAGCTATAAAACTAACATTAATTATGTAATATTATATTTAAGGGATATTCACAACTATTTGCAACTGGTAAACCCCCGTGAAAAATCACAGGCTGATTAATTAGATACACATCAGATATACACGATATAAAAAAAAACTATTTACAAACAACATTAAGTAAACACAACCCCAAACTATAATCTACACTGGGTTTGTTTAAGTATTACAGATGATGGGTGAAATCAGCTGTTAAACGAATAGGTAGGCCTATCTCTTCTTTAAATTTGTATAAACAAATATATTGATGATTAAAGGTTGTATTTATATATAGTTTATAACCTCAAAGCAAATATTATAACTGTATTATAGTATTCATTAGTTCTATAACTCATATTTAAACAAAAACAACTTCACAAGAAATTATAACGATTAAAGTTGTAAACATAACCCCAAACTATAATCTACACTGGGTTTACAGGTGATGGGTGAAATCAGCTGTTATATTATCTACATATATAATTGGCAAAGCCCTCACTCACTCACTCACTCACTCATCGTCACTAATTCTCCCACTTCCCATGAAACTAGAGAGATGAAATTTGGCATGTGTATACTTTGTGATGTAAGTAGGAAAACTAAAGAAATTTCATTTTGATATTCAAATTTTTAGGGGTAATTTTGGGGGTTTAGGGGTAGTTTTGACTGATCACAGTTTCTCAAAAACCATATCACCTAGGAACTTTAAATTTGGTACAAATATTACTCATAGGGACTAGAGGCACACGAAGAACGGATTTAAAAATATTTGGCCTGTAAGGGTTGTAACAACCCCTAAATCAATAAATATTGTTTGTTATATATCTCAAAAACCTTACCTGCTAGGAATGTGAAATTTGGTACATGTATTTGCCACAGGAGCAAGAGGCGAACTAAGAAATAATTTTTAAATAATTGGCCTGTAAGGGTTGAAACAACCCCTAAAACAATAAAAAAATTGTGTTATATACCTCAAAAGTCCTACCTCGTAGGACCGTGAAATTTGGGACTCATATTGCTCATAGGAGCTAGAGGCGCACTAAGAAAGAATTTTATAATATTTGAAATTTAAGGGTTGAAACATCCCCTAAAAAGTATTGTTTGTTATAGCCTAATTTCCTTAAATCTAGAAAACTAAAATTTCGTACATTTATTTCTTACACGATACATATAAAAAGTAAACATGTTTAAAATTTTGTGACGTTCTGCTAAAGAGTGAAAATGTAATAACAACCCCTAAAACTGTAAATATTAATTGAATACCGTCTAGGAACGTGAAATTTGGTACGCATATTGCTCATAGCAGTTAGAGGCGAAATAAGAAAGAATTTTAAAATAATTTCCCTTAAAGGGTTGAAACAACCCCTAAAACAATAAATATTGTTTGTTATACTTTCCTTAAAGCTAGAAGGCTTACATTTTTTACATTTATTTCTTATAAGATACATATAACAAAATAAACCAGTTTTACATTTTATCACGTTCTGCTAAGTGAAAATGTAGTAACAACCATTAAAATTATAAATATTATTTAAATACCGCCTAAGAACGTGAAATTTATACACATATTGCTCATAGGTGCTAAAGGCGCATTAAGAAGAGATTTTAAAATATTTACCTTTTAAGGGTTGAAACAACTCCTAAAAAATAACTATTGTTTGTTACATATGTCAAACACCATACCGCCTAGGAACGTGAAATTTGGTACACATGCTTTTTATAGGCGTTAGAGGAGCGCCGAAAAAAAAGGATTTTAAAATATTTTCCATTTAATGGTTGACACAACCCCTAAACAATAAATCGTGTTTGTTATACTTTCCTTAAAGCTAGAAAGCTGAAATTTTGTACATTTATTTCTTACACGATACATATAAAAAATAAACCAGTTTTACATTTCGTTACGTGCTACTAGGAGTGAAAATGTAATACAACCCCATAAAAACAATAAATATAAATTTCTATACTTTCTTTAAAGCTAGAGAGCTAAAATTTTGTAAATATTTCTTACAATATACACAACACACAGATAAATAAACCAGTTTTAAATTTTATTAAGTTCTGTTAAGGGGTGAAATGTAGTACTGTTTAAAGGAAACCCCTTAAACAATAAATATTTATTTTTATACTTTGCTTAAAGCTAGAAAGCTGAAATTTTTTACATTTATTTCTTACAAGATACATATAAAAAATAAACCAGTTTTACATTTAATCACGTTCTGCTAAGGGGTGAACATCTAGTAACAACCCCTATAACTGTAAATATCGAACTATAACTGTAATTTAATACCGTCAAGGAACGTGAATTTTATTACACATATTGCTCATAGGCGCACTTAGATAGGATTTTAAAATATTTAGCCTTTAAGTTTTGAAACTTCCCCTAAAACAATAAATGTTGTTTTTTTACTTTCCTTAAAGCTGAAATTTTGCACATTTATTTCTTACAAGACACATATATAAAGTAAATGAGTTTTACATTTTGTTACGTACTGCTAGAGGTGAAAATGTGTTATCAACCCCTAAAAATAATAAATATTTATGTTATTTTTATACTTTCCTTGAAGCTAGAGAGCTGAAATTTTGTACATTTATTTCTCACAAGATACATATAAAACCTAAACCAGTTTTACATTTTGTTACGTGCTGCTAAGGATTGAAAAAGTAATAACAACCCCTAAAAACAATAAATATTAATTGATATTATTTCCTTAAAGCTAGAGCGCTGAAATTTGGCACTTGTAATTTTATAAAAATATTTTGAACTTAAGCTGATCAAAACTAACCCGATCTATGCATTTGCATAATTAAATACGTATCTGGGTGATCTGCAAACATCCAGCTAAGACTGTGATTTACCAGTCTGTAGATTTACCGGTTGAAAAAGAAGACGCTCTTCACTCTGAATTTTTATTTTTCTATTGATTTAATTTATTCAACACACATACAGTGACGATTTACGGGCAACCAGTGAACAATAAGTACAAAAATAATTGAAAATACATGTTATATTTTCGTGAAATAATAGATGAAAGAAAACGAGAAAAAAGTATTACAACTAATTAATTATGAATCATAGTGATAATGACGTAGCAAAAAACAAATTCCCTGTTGCGAAGCACGGGTTTTCAAGCTAGTATGTTATACTCGTACACTCGCTTTTATCGTAGTTGATTTGTATCACTTGTCAAAGGGATTAAATTTAATGACTACACTTAAAATTAAATATTCATACATAAACTTACCTTCTCTGTATTCTCAAAAACTACTCAACTAATTTACAATTTCCACATATTAATACCAGATTTGTTTAGAGAATTTGGTCAATAGAAATCAAACAAATAAATTTAAATGGGGTCCTACAAACCGTAAAGCTACAATTATTTAATATTATTCTTAATTGATATAAACAAAATTGCAATTCAATTACTTAAGTTAAAGGGGTGAAATGGGAAAACAACCCTTAAAATTAAATCAAGCAATAGCGAAGCAGCAAGGTCGAGATACAAACTCGCAAAGCGCGGTCTATAATCCGCAGCCGAAAGTTTGAGGTGCAAACAAATTCTACTAATATATTTCCTAAACGAAGGTCGCTATTTGGAGCACTCGTGAGCAGAAAAATTTCCCAAAGACCTAAATAATTGGTTGACACCTGAAACATATAGGCCTACATTTAATTTTGGAAATTCGCTCAACTCACGTCAGCAGTTAGGCTGAAAAATCGAACTAATTTATTACTGTCGCCGAAATTACGTCCAGAAAAGACCGCTCTTGTTTTCAATATCTACATTAACTTCTTTAACGGTATATTTTGGCCGTGTTATTACCGTTTTTCCAGCGATAACCCCTGGTGGTCGAATGATTAATTACTTCCGCTCAAGGAGGCATCGTTACAAACACATTAATCACACTTTTTCAATACAACTCCCTAGCTTCTCCCATCCTGTTACATTCTAAAGGAGTTTTGTATATTATATCTTGCTAGGGGAAAACCCTGAGTGCTCCGCACGCCAATCCCGTTGGAACTTTCTGTGCACATAATCAAGTTATGTTTTCTTTATAATAAAGGTGTAGGAATAATAATTACCCCAAAGCTAAGATGGTAAATCATGTTAAATGTTCAAATCAAATTATTTAGTACTAGGGGGACCCCTGCGTGCTCCGCACGCCAACCCCCGGTGCGACCTTCTAAAAACATATGTTATGTTTTATTTATAATATAAGTGTAGGATTAATAATAACTTCAAAACTAAGATGGTAAATAATGTTAAATGTTCAAATCAAATTATTTCTTATATTTTATAACAGCAGTAATAATAAAGGTTAAAAGAACCAGTAAGGCTCAGGTCGACACTTAATAAAAAACCTGACAAAAAAGTTATAAATAATAACCTCAAAACTAAGATGGTAAATAATGTTAAATGTTCAAAACAAATTAGTTCGTAAATTTTATAATTTGAATAAATAATTCATTTCCTACCTTATAAAAATCAATATTTACTTCCACAAAGCAGCTGTATTAGTTAGTTTCTTATTATAAACAGCTGTTTTGTATTAAAATGTTTTTATAACCTTCTGAATACTGTAATCATCGTTATTTACATCCACGAAATCAGCTGGATTAGTTTGTTTCTTATTATAAACAGCTGTTTTGTATAGAAATGGTTTTTAAATATTTTCCATGTTAATCTTATGGGGAAAACCCGACCTTTGAGATTAGCTCACGCCATTAAGGATAAGAATTTTTGACATCTAAAACCTTATTGCAAAACTACGAAATGAGACGAATTTTTTGAAACCTCAAACATTAAAATTGGTCCAGAGATAAAGGAGGAGTTGTGTTTACAAAAAACGGCTTCACGTATTATATATAAAGATATTTTATAGCATCAGTTATAATAATGGTTAAAAGAACCAGCAAGGCTCAGGTCTACACTTTAAAACCCTAACCAAAAACCTAGAAATACACAAATAATTCCTTGAAAGTTTGAAATCACCTGTTAATGGAAATATTGGAGCAAACAGCTGTTTATTTTTATCTGTTATTTCATTCAATTGGTTGCTATGGTAATAAATGTAAATACATGTGTTGGTTTATCAGTCTTAAAATTGTTTAAAAAACATTCGAAATAACTGCCAAATATTAGTATTACCAAAAACGAATTTTAGAATGTTTCAAAAATATTTTTGATCGCTATTTTTAATTATTAACAATTTAAAAGCTTAATCTTTTTGTGTTAAATAGTCTTTAAAATCAATGCCGGTTGTGAGCAGACAATCCCGGCCAAACGAGCGACAGTTTCTGTGGAAGTAATCTCAAACTTCAATAATTCGATCGCCCAACTAAACTTCTGACGTGAATTGAGCGAATTTCCAAAATTAAGTTTATATATTTTAGGATTTCAACCAACTATTTGGGAAATCGGTTTTCTCACGAATACGTTCAATGTCTGCCTGCGTGCACGAAATAAATAAATATAATTTGTTCGCACCTTAGCCTTGAACCCTGGCTCACGCGCTGAGGATTTTATACTTGCTTCGCTCGTCAGTCGGCCTCGTAACATGATATTCTACGATTTCGTTGGTTTTGTAAGAAACATTCAAGCTATAAGTAGTGTAAAAAAACTAATGTGCAGAATAATCTTATATATTTTTATATGTTTACATAAAACCCAAAAAATCATTCTAGTACGAATAAACGGTACCAGATAACTGCCACATACTTTCTCCCAGTTGAAACTTCATACCTTCCCAAGAGTAGCATAGGAGATGGTTATTTAGAATCGCAAAAGTAGGAAAATGTTACCATGGAAAATATTACATGCATGTAACACACATCCATATTATATTATTATACTAGCTAGCCCGATCCGGCTTTGATCGGATAGACAAATCAAAGTTAAATGTATACTAACAAAAAATATATTATATCAATGAATATAAATAACACTATGTATTTCTTAAGGGTAGTTTTAGAACCCCCCAAACCCCATAAAATTTCGAATTTTATGAAAACCATTCTTAGCGAGCACCTAGGGCCCTAGAGGAAGCTACATAACAAATTTCATTCCAATCCGTTTGGTGGTTTTGGAGAAATCGTGATTTAGTAACTTTGACCCCAAACCCTACCTTAGATTTCGATTTTATAAACCGTTTCTTATCAGCACCTACGGTCCTAGATGAAGCTACATACCAAATTTCATTCCAATCCGTTCAGTAGTTTTAGAGAAATCGTGATTTAGTAACAATGACCCCCCCCCAAACCCCCTAAAATTTAGAATTTTTTGAAAACCTTTCTTAGTGAGCCACTGTGGCCCTAGAGGAAGTTACATACCAAATTGTATTCAAATCCGTTCAGGAGTTTTAGAGAAATCGTGATTTAGTAACTTTGACCCCCCAAACCCCCTAAAATTTCGAATTTTTTAAAACCTTTCTTATTGAGCACCTACGGCCGTAGAGAAAGCTACATACTAAATTTCGTTCCGATCCGTTCAGTAGTTTTTGAGAAATCGTGATCAGTGAGTCAGTTGATTTGGCTTTTACATATATAGATTATATTATTATTATTACTATTATTATTTAAACTATTCGATCGATTTCGAACAAATTTGCACCAAACATGTCAATTAGGCCTGTATAGATGCACGAAAAAGATTTTGAAAAACCCCTTAAAAATTAAAACATTGAAAATATCAAAAAGACGCCTGGAGATATTCGAGAACTACACCTACATATACCAAAATTCATCAAAATCGGACCGTTGGTATGGTTTCCATCTCTGTACACATCCACACAGACACACGGACAGACATCACCAACAAAATACATTTTTCGGTTCAGGGAGCACCAAAACAAAAAATACCACTGAAAATGTTTTTGGGGTTCAGGGAGCACCAAAACAGATAATTCCACTAAAAATTCAAATTCGAAAATTTGGACGAAAACAATGCTTTCTCTATATACTACGTATAGGGTGGAGGAAGTAAAAATCTAAAAAAATGTATTTCCTCTTAACAATAGTTTTTCTTTATTATACAAATTATATCTGCTAGGATCTATGAAATAAGTTTGAGTACAATTTTCTGCCAATCCTAACGTAACACTCACTAAAGTTTGTCGACGCGTTTCGGAATTCCTCCAATATCGAGACCTATCAGTACTGGATTCATCCGTTATGGAATCGTCTAGATATAGTTCGCCACGCCTCTCCTCCTACTACCGGTGCTGCTGCTTAAGTAATCTGTTATGTAATCTGTTATGTAATATGTTATGTAATCTGTTATGCAACACGTTATGTAACATGTTATGTAATACATCTTTTTTTTATTCTTTTTTTTATATTTTCAACAATTTTAGTGTTTGGAAAGTTATTTCTGATTGACTGTTAATTTGTTCATTAATAATATTTTCTCTGTTCATTTTTAGTTTGAAAATTTCCATGTTTTCCATTATATTTAACCGTCTTCATTTGTTGCTTTGGTGTAAGAGCTTCATTGATTCTTTCATTTCGTATGGCATATGACCCTCATCTAATGAGTGTGTTGCGTAATTTGAATCTATTTTTTCATATTTATAAGATCTAATATGTTCCTTAAATCTTGTTTTTAATTTTCGTCCTGTTTGGCCTATATATGTAGCGTTACATTTGCACTTTATTTTATATACTCCATTTTTGTCGTATGCTTCCCTTTCTTCTATAGACTTGCTTAATCTTTTCTTTATGGTGTTGTTCGTATTAAAAGCAGTTTTTAACATTTTATTTCAAAAAAAAATTGTTTCACTTTATATGTTTCTTTTCCAGTGAAGGTAAATCCCACCCAGATATTTTCTTCTTTCTTTGTGACTTTGGTCTTATTATTTAAATTTTGTTTTATTTTACGATAGTTTTTCTGATTGTTGGAATTTTTTGCCATCTATATCGTCCGAGCCACTTGTGTACCAAATTTGTACGAAATCGGATGTTAAATGCAGTCGTTAGAGTGAACACTTATATATTATACATATATACATTTTTTAATAACACCCCAAAACGTGTTCTGGGGGTCATGATCGGTGATCATTGACTACTCCCGACCTTAGGTCTCACCATAAAGTCACTGCAATAGTTTTTTTTTTATGGAAATTCGCTAGTAACTTGGCTAAAACAAACATAGCGCCTCCATCTTTGTCTCGTTACTTTCTCACTATACTATAGTATAGAGAAAGTATAGTGATCGCAAAAAAAATCGAAGTTGAGATTTTTGTGGAAATATCCGTTTTGGGACCCCCTGAGTCCAAAAAAGTGGTTTTTACAAAATGTCTGTCTGTATGTCTGTATGTCTGTATGTATGTCTGTATGTAGACAAAGCTAGAGAGAAAACTATTCTATCGATTTCAACCAAATTTGCACCAGACATGTCCAGTACGCCTGTATAGATGCGCGAAAAAGGGTTTTGAACAATTTTGAAAAACAACCCCCTTTTTGGCCAAAAAACCCCCAAAAAATCAGTTATTATTTTTTTATTAAAAAACGGCTCTAACGATTTCGATAAAATTTGGCTTATTTGTAGACTTTAATGTGCCCTACCATATACAGAAACCCGCATCTTTCTAAAAATTCTCGTTTAGCTAATAATAATAATAATAATAAATGTTTTTGGGGTTTTTTTGGCCCTAAAGCGGGTTGTTTAAAAAGAAATTCAAAACCATTTTACGTGCATCTATGAAGACCTAATTGACGTGTTTGGTGCAAATTTTTTCGAAATCGATCGAATAGTTTTCTCTCTAGATAATAATAATAATAATAATAATATTTATTAGTTAATCTCCAACTTTAATAAAAAAACTTTCCTACCCCACCCTACAAGTCACAGTGAATCTGTTTAGTAATTTAAATGTATTTGTGAGAAAGTATGTGCCAGTTCCTGTTACCGTTTATTTTAGTTTTAAAACATACCCCTGTTATCAGCAAAAAGAGACAATTTAAAATGTTAAGTCGGTTCAATTGAAAGGTGTTCTACATTGTTAAAGCAGAGGGTAAAATGACAAACGACAGACAGAATCCGTGAACAGAAGACAGCCTAGCATTAGGGACAAATAATTAATCAATTGTAAATATATTTTGTATGTAATTAATTATAATTTCATTAATAATTTTGTTTGTTAAAACGAACACATTATAATTGTAAAAGTTGCAATTGCTGTAGAAATCTGTAAAACGGATTTAGTCAAATTTTTTCATGGCTAATATTGCGGATGTGAACAACTACTGTAAATAATAATTATTAAATTATAAACAGAGTTTTGCTTCAGAGTACGACCAAGAGCTGCGTGCATGCAGAGGTTTTATTGCATGACATTAAATTACAACTATTCCTGGAAACAAAGTTAATTATTTTAATTAACTTCGTAATGTTGGTAGCTCTGATTTAATTATTACGTGAAGCGGAAAACATTTGGAATTAATTTTAATTAACACGATTTAAAAATACGCAAAGTATATATATTTTTTAGTTAGATAAATGAGAGCTATGCGCTCTCTTGCTCGGCCCACGCAATTCTGAATGACAGAGTTTAGCCTACATTTTAGGTAGCCTACTATGCTAATAAACTGTAAAACTTATAGCGTCAGTCCTCTAGCAATTTACAGTACGATTTTTTTAACCATGCCCTCGTCCAAGATTGTACTAACCTGAATGATAACATTAGAAATCGCTCTGTCTACTCTAGTTTTCTCCACGAAAACTGAAGCCGAGCGGCGTGAAGCAGCGAAAACTGAGCTTCAATAACACTGTCATTTAATACACATAGCAGCGATGTAAAATTATGAAACTTTTACGGATACGCAGATAAGAACCATACGATTCGTATGATGTAAAAGAAAATCAATTACAAAACCTATTTCATATTTTAAAAATCAATATTACAACAATGTACTTTAATAATGACATGAAATTTTCACACCGCTGGAAAGTTTTTTATTTGTTGGTCAGAGACAAAGTGTTCGCGAGAAAGTTTTAGATAAAGGTCCAAATTAAATATTGTATTTGAAACATTTTTTCGTTTGACTTACGGTTTGCTCGGTACAGCGGTATAATGTGTGCGTTTCAATTAAAACTACACCTGGCCGGGCCGTGTTTCTCTTTGACCGAGTTCGTCCTCATTTTATAAACGTTATATAATATTGTATATTAAACATATTATATTATCATTGATTATTATACACAGTTCAGTTTTTTTTTCAATAATTTTATTCGAATAATTATTCAATCATTTTTGTTTATTCGAAGTTTGCGGAACTGCCTTTACAATCCCTCCCCGCTACACCGCTAGCCCACCGTGCGCTAGCCGAGCCGAGGGCACGGTTAAAAAAATCGTACTGTACAAGTATTTTTGAAATGTGGTTATTTCAAAAAATAGACTACCTTTTCTTGGTGCAATACAAAATTTATAATCACTAATTGAAGTTATACTTCTTTGCACCCGTTGTTATCGGGATGGGGTGTCGGTCGAGAAACCGCGTCACGCGTTAGGAATAAAATCCTGAAAGTGCCTTTATATACCTTTCTTCGTATATTCGTATACTTTTCTATTCTTCAAAACGTCGGATTGATTTGAAACTATGCACACTTATCAAGGACCGATGACAATGCAATATTAATTATTTTGTTGGGTGTAGTAAGTGAGCACTGATCATGGTCCCCAGAACGCGACGTGATTTTCACCTCCTTCAAAACGTCGGATTGATTTGAAACTTTGCACACTTATCAAGGA
>JAGFPH010003803.1:61144-71816 GCA_018207615.1 Philaenus spumarius
AGGACAATCTGTTACACTTATGTACCCAACTCAATAGTGCGTCGAGGCGCGTCTATAGAACTTTACACTTCAAAATCTGCTTAACAAACCACCCTGTATACAGTCTGCCACCAATAATATGACCAGCCAGTTCCAGGTTTTTAAGGGTTGTGATAATTTAACCGAGATGTTTTTCTATCCAGCACTAGCAACAAACGTACCAGGATATTTTATCACCCCCTTGTCTTACCAATTTCCACAAAGTCAAAAGTTCATTACTCGCTTTAGCGATCTCTCTCCACGTATCTCTTTTCAGAAATCTTTCAAAATAAATGAACCAACATAAATTTGTTCCAGGTTTTACTATCAGCGACTTACTTCGTAAAATGCAGCCACCGTGTAATTGTATGTCTGCATATTATTGCGTTGTGTAAACCTCATTTTCTTACTTGGTGTTTCAATGTTTTCTATGGCAACTGTATTGAACAAGTTTATTTGATTAGGCAAACTTCGGGTGCCGATATTGTCAATATAAAAACAACAACTTTAGTAACCATTAAAAATAAACGGTACCAGGAACTGGCACAACTTTGTCACAAACATATTTAAATTATCAAACAGATTCACTGTGACTTCATAATTATAGGAGGGGTAGGAGAGGTGATTTATTAAAGTAGGAGATTAACTAATTAATATTATTATTATTATCTAGAGAGAAAACTATTCGATCGATTTCAAAAAAATTCGCACCAAACACGTCAATTAGGCTTGTATAGATGCACGAAAAAAGGTTTTAAAACATTTTGAAAAACAACCCCCTTTAAGACCAAAAAACTGTCAAAAATCAGTTATTACTATTCTTACGAGCTAAACGAGAACTTTTAGAAAGATGCGGTTTTTTGCATATGGTAGGGTACATTAAAGGCTAAAAATAAGCCAAATTTTATCAAAATCGTTAGAGCCATTTTTTTATAAAAAAATATTAACTGATTTTTTGGGAGTTTTTTTTTGCCAAATAGGGGGTTGTTTTTCACGAATTTTCAAACTGTTTTTCATGCATCCATACAGGCCTACTTGACATGTCTGGTGCAAATTTGTTTGAAATCGATCGAATAGTTTTCGCTCTAGCTTTTTACAGACAGACATTTTGTAAAAACCACTTTTTTGTACTCAGTGGGTCCCAAAACGGATATTTCAAGAAAAATATCAACATCGATTTTTTTTGCGATCACTATACTTTCTCTATACTTATAGTATAGTGAGAAAGTAAAACTAATAAGTTTAGAAACCTTAATTTTATAAAGAGGTGAAATTGGTTTGTTTGTATGTAGGGGGTAATCTCTTGAACTTATATTCCGATTAAAAAAATAGTTTTATTAATAAAAAACTACACTATCCCTGAGTAAAATCGGCTATAATTCATTGATATAAAAACAATTTTTCATTCTTTTTAATATTTGTGCATTTAGTCGAAACAAAATCTTAGGTTAGGCCTAGACTGATGAACCAACACATGTATTTCCATTTATTACCATAGCAACCAATTGTATAAAATAACAGATAAAACATCTGTTTTCCATTAACAGTAGATTTCAAACTTGGAGCAATTATTTGTATTTCTAACTTCTAGTTTATGTTTTTTATTAAAGTGTATGGTTCTTTTAACCTTTATTATAACTGCTGTAATAAAATGTACATAATAATCTGATTTGAACATATAACATTATTTACTATCATAGCTTTGGGGTTATTAATCCTACACCTTTATTTTAAAGACTAGGGGAGACCCCTGCGTGCTCCGCACGCCAACCCCCAATGGAGCCTTCTAAAAACATATGTTATTTTTTATTTATAATAAAGGTGTAGGATTAATAATAACCTCAAAACTAAGATGGTAAATAATATCAAATGTTCAAAATAAATTATTTCTTATATTTTATAACAGCAGTTATAATAATGGTTAAAAGAACCAGCAAGGCTCAGGTCTACACTTAATAAAAACCCTAACCTAAAAGCTAGAAATACAACAATAATTGCTTCAAATTTTGAAATCAGCTGTTAATGGAAATATTGGAACTAACTAATTATCTGTTATCAATTGGTTGCTATGGTAATAAATGTAAATACATTTGTTGATTTATCATTCTGGGCCTAACCTAAGAATTTTTTCCGACTAAATTTATAAATATTGGAATAAAAAAGGTTTTTATCGAAATGAATTATAGCCTATGTTACTCAGGGATAGTGTAGCTTTTTATTAGTAAAACAGTTTTTTCGATTGGTTTAGTAGTGCGAGAGATTACCCCCTACATACAAACAAACAAACAAACAAACTTTACCTCTTTATAATATGAGTATAGATAAGACAACATGATTATGTGTATAGAAGGTTCCAACGGGGTTGGCGTGCGGAGCACGCGGGTGTTTCCCCTAGTTCTATATAAAGAAGCTCCACCCGAAATGACTTAATTTGTCTCGGTTTTGAACTGTGAATTTATTTTGTTACATTTATTACAATATTATCTGCATCTAACCTCGAGATCTGTCTTAACACAAATTGAAATAATCTACTTACAATGTTTGCGATTTAAACTATATATAAATGTTTTGTTGAGAAACGAAGTTCATCACGCCTTTTCTTCAATTCTTTTACCAGCCTTAACGGCAACATACACACATAATTTTAATCTTTCAATTGCCCTTTATTATTAGACTGTTTTTTATACAAATATTTACTGTTTCCATACTTTTAACGTTATTATAATAAAGGTGTAGAATTAATTATAACATCAAAGCTAAGATGGTAAACACAGTTAAAATGTCCATTCATTGTAAATACATTCAATAAACATAAAACCTCAAACATAAAAGCTCAAACCAAGACAGTTTCATGAATACCGGTATATACAAGTTAAACTGCAGTTCTTGTGACAAATTCTACGTGGGACAGACAGGGCGGCCTTTCATAAAACGGTATAAAGAACATATCCAGGCCCTGAGACACCCGGAAAAATCAAAATTAGCTGAACACCTTGTGAACTATGATCATGCTTATAAAAACATAGAACACAACATGGAAATATTACAAAAATGTGAAAAAGGGGATTACATGAACCGCTTAGAAGAATATCACATATACAGAAATGAACAAGAGCACCCGGACAAATTGCTAAATGACAAAAAACAGTTCGATGCAACCCTCACTTTCGAGCTAATCAGCCAGCTTAATAGGAAGTAGACATCAGCTGATAAAGCACCAGTACACTGTACAGTGTCAACCTAATAACATGTTTGAACTTTATTTGTGCGCGTGTGTCGTTTGTGTTTTATGTGTTTTCTATAAATTATGTTAAACGTTTTTAAATGTGTTTTGACCACCCGACGATGGAAGAACTAAATTCCGAAACACGTGTCGTGGAATATATGTATTAAAGGTAAAACTTCAAATAAAAGGATTGCTGGCGGTAAGTAACATATTAAAAAGTTATTTATAAGCATATCCGGTGCTCTAGATTTCATATTGTAATAAACATAAAACGTTGGTTCATTCGTCTAGGCCTAACCTAAAATTATTGTGTGTATGATTAATTTATTTTACCTGTCTTTAGCGGCAACATACACACAATAATTTTAGGTTAGGCCTACTAGGTTTTTTTTTCTTTCCGGAGCGAGGGTGGAAGCTCTGCCAGCCAACATCAAGGGTCGGCACCTCTCGATAGTGTGGAGATCGCATCCACTAAACCACCCCCGCTCTGTCATCGACGCCATCCTGGGACTGCTGTGGCATCCTAGGCCTACTAGGTTAGAAATTCCTTTCTAAGCATAACCTAAAATTTCAGCGCTTAAAGATAATATCTGAACTACGCCAGACAAAACCGATCGTCTCTTAATTTAAATTGATGAACCAAAACACATGTTTCTCGAATGTATAGCAACCAATTTGTAACTCTTTTTTCGTTACGTATTTTAGATTGTCATTGCCATAGCAACCAATTAATAAAAAATTTTTTCGTTACGCATTACATTTTATATTTGTCAACTCCTACCATAACCCGCGTTAAGGAACTTCGTTGAGAATCTTCAATCTTTTATATACAGGACTTGATACGACTAAGGGCTTCATACATTTATCAAAGCCCAAGCCGCCTGAACGCGTTCTTACGACAAACCGAGACATCTACGTCGTTTATCACGTCTTAAATAATACATCTTCGTTCAGTGAAGTATGCAACGCACTAATTATAAATCTTTTCTAAAGTTCTTTTTTACTTTTCGTCCGACAACCGTTGCTTGGATATACAGAGCGTTCATAAAGTCCGTTTAATGAATTATTTTGGTTACTGAAAATAAGTTAACAAAACATTTTATACATCTTGCATTGAATATGAGGACACATTCTTTGACATACCAGATCCTCTATGATTTTTGGTGGCTTGGGGGTGGAAGCGGGGTTAACAATAATCTACTAGTAGTTCTGGGAACAGTAGACCTCACTCTTTGAAATAACAAATAAATGTGGTTTTGAGCTTAGGTTAAAAATAGTGTGCCAGTAAGGAAGTAAGCACAAGGTTTAGCCAGTGAAACATTATTTACAATTCCCGCGATTCCGGGATTTCTAGTTCTCGTTTTTATTTCTTTTCTCGAGCTTTAACTGCTCAAGATTCATTGTGTTTTATTTAGGTTAATAATGCGTAAGGTAGCTAAAAATATCGCGTTATAGAGAGACAACATACAATTAAATATTTACATACTTAAATAACTCAAACTTAACAATGTATCATAAGTTAACTTAAGTTCCATATCATATTCCAATATTAGAAATAATGAAAACAAACGATGTTAAAACGTCGTGATAGTGATCTCAACCCATGTACCAACACTTCCCACGGTGTCCAACGGTCATTTTTTGTACGTCCTTTATCACCGCGAGGTTTCATTTGTTTCATCTCATTTTCTCATTTTGTAATTCAAGTAAAGCTAAGTCAAATACTTTTATGAAATTTACAATGATAATTTACAGGTATAGCCTACAGTTCAATTCTTTGATTCATCCTCAACACTTTTTTATAATAATATTTCACTAGCTGACCCGTGCGAATATTTCGCAAGTTCGGAGTAGGCCTACATTTACCTGATTTAACACGTTGATTTAATTCAGTTAATTAAGTTTATTTATTTACATTGGTTTATAAATAACAGTTTCCCTATACAATCTTACAGTGTAAACAATCTAACTAACAGCTGTCATGCTAGTTAAACAGATGGTTAGTAGATGGCGCCTTTCATTAGGAACATACAGAGTATAATATAAAAGTTTTTTTAAATCAATTTTTGTTATTAAAACATGAATATTAAGCTGTTTGTCTATTTTTCCCGTGTAGTGGTTAAGGAAAGCTTTAAAATGATGCCTCATTCATGTAATTTGATGATGTATTAAGGAAGTTATGGCGTACCGACAAAAAAATAGTCTTGAGAAATAATATATGCGATTTTTGGGCAAATGATATATTCCTAAATCACTATTCAAACAGGCCTAGTTTTGTTAGCAGTCTTGTAGTAGGAACATAAAAACTGGTGTTTTCAAAATAAGAAATTTGAAATTGATAAATATTTTTATACAATTCTATTTAGAACTAAATTACGAAACTTTTTTACATTTATGAACAAAATTACAATAATTTTTACTACTTTTTATGTAGGCCTAAAGTTAAACATTTTCCTTTCGTTACTGAACGTGATTGTTTCTTGAGCTAATAACTTTCTTAATTTTACTTCAATAATTTTTTTTACTGGCATATATGAATTCTTTAAACCTTTATCTACAAAAAAGCTCTGGAACACTTTTGAATTGGTTTAGAATAAACGTATAAAAACATGGTTGAAATATAAAAACTTGGACGATTTTTAACAAATTCCAAGTTTACGGCCATTTTGTGAGCTTACCGTTAGAGATACGGAAAAAAATCAAGAATACAATTTTGTTTAAAATTTAATTTGCTACTGGTAAAATATTATTAGTTTTTAAATTTGATTTACGGTTAAGGCACAATCTGCCTTTGGAAAAAAGCTTATACTGAGAGAAACGGTCCGGCCGCCATTTTTATTTTATTTAAGGGGTTAAAAATAAAAAATGGAAAAAACCCGTATATATACATGGCTCGGCCTAGGAATAAGGAACATTCATGCAAAAATCATCAAAATTGGTCAAGGCGTTTGGCCGTAATCGTGAGACAGACACACAGACATACAGACACACAGACGAAATGCCGAACGGTCGAGTTAAAACGGAGACCTCGATTACGCTCGGTCAATTATAAAAGGCGATCTTTTCGGACCTGGTTTGTCAACTCCTACAAAAGCGAGTGCACGTCTATACGTAACGTACGTGAATGTTCCTGAGTAACATATAATATAACAGCTGATTTCACCCAACATCTGTAATACTTAAACAAAACCAGTGTAGATTATATTTTGGGGTTACGTTTACAACTTCAATCGTTATAATTTCTTGTGAAGTTGATTTTTACTTTCTCACTATACTATAGTATATAGAGGAAGTATAGCGATCGCAAAAAAATCGATTTTGAGATTTTTGTGGAAATATCCGTTTTGGGAAACCTTGAGCTCAAAAACGTTGTTCATAAAATATCTGTCTGTACGTATGCACACAAAGCTAGAGAGAAAACTATTCGATCGATGTCGAACAAATCTGCACCAAACATGTACACCGGTGTCTCGTCTGTTGTTAGTCTAAGTATACAAAGCTAGGGAGAAAACTATTCGATCGATGTCGAACAAATCTGCACCAAACATGTACACCGGTGTCTCGTCTGTTGTTAGTCTAAGTATACAAAGCTAGAGAGAAAACTATTCGATCGATGTCGAACAAATCTGCACCAAACAGTCATGTACACCGGTGTCTCGTCTGTTGTTAGTCTAAGTATACAAAGCTAGGGACAAAACTATTCGTGTGTTCGATCGATTTCGGACAAATTTGCACCAAAAACATGTCAATTAGGGTTGTATAGATGCACGAAAAAAGGTTTTGAACAATTTTGAAGAAAAAAACACCCCCCTTTTGACCAAAAAACCCTGAAAAAATCAGTTATTTTTTTATAAAAAATAGCTCTAACGATTGTAATAAAATTTAACTTATTTGTAACCCTTAATGTACCTTATTGTATGTACAAAAACTTCCTATTTCTAAAAATTCTCATTCAGCTAATAATAGTTATATTTATTAGTTACTCTCCTACTTTCATGTATCCCCTCTACTGCATTAATACAATTAAGAAGTCACAGTGAATTTGTTTAATAATTTAAATATGTTTGTGAGAAAGTATGTGCCAGTTCCTGGTACCGTTTATTTAAATATGAATTATAGAACTAATGTATTCTATAGTATACGTTATAATATTTACTTTCAGATTGTATATAAATACAACCTTTTATCATCAATATATTTGTTTATACAAATGTAAAGAAGAGATATATTCGTTTAACTTCGGAAACATTCGTACATCTTCGTATAACACATAAACATATATTCGATTATTAATTTCTTCACTATAATATTAATAACTTCTAAATCAATTTGATCTATCAACATGAAATAAAAAGGAATTAAAAGATAGTATTTTTATCTTTATTTAAATAATAACGTAGACTATGTGAATAAACATGTTTAACAAGTAGGCCTACAGTTTTATAATCCTTATTATCTACACATTTACCAAGTTAAAAATCCCCGTCAGCATAGTTAGGTAGGCCTAGATAAAGTATTCCCTAATTTTGTTTTTAAATACATGTAGTTTGTTTGTTAGTTTGCAGTACCAGGAGACCGAGCTAAAGCTCGATTATAAGCAGGGCTATGATTTCAATAATAAATATTGGATTATTGAGTTTTGAGGTTAGGCCTATAACATTAAACAACTAAATAAAGGGTATATACAACATTAGGCTTACCTGTAATAAAAATACAGTTTAAAGGATTAACCAGAATCTCAACGCTATGCCTCAGAAATAAGTCAGGCCTAAATTAAAGTTTAATATTTCAATATCGATTTAGGCCTATGGCCTAGTTCGCTCACGTCAATAACTATTATTGCAAATTTCCGTGAACATCGTTTAGGTTAGGCTTATAACATTAAACAACTAAATAAAGGGTATGTTTATTTAGCAGAAGTATTCGTTCCCATGGTAACTATAAATAGATACAACATTAGGCTTACCTCTAATAAAATACAGTTTAAAAGAAAACAGATGATTATTGTAATGGCATTGAAAACATTTGCATCAGCTGTGCTTTGTATTGTTTAAAATGGACAAATTTCACTTTTTAATTTAATAAAAAGACGTAGAAAACGAATTTTCCCAGACTGGTGACCATTTCCAATCGATTTCTCGTGGCCAAAAGCCCCATATAAAATCGAAAAATCAAAAATCCTTAGACGGAGATTCCAGATCCATTTAGCAGACAGACAATTATCTCTCGCTTTAGAAGATAAGATTTCTGAGTATATTTAATTAATCAGCCTGTAAATTTTCACGGGGGCTTAATAGTTTCAAATACAAACGTTGTAGGTCATGTAATACACCAATGAAAACCTTATTAAAAGATATAAAGAATGGCGCAAAGTAGAGCTTAGTATCTTGCTTCGTTTCAAAGTAATGGGCAATCACACATCTGGAAAATGGTATTTAATTCTAGAACATTAATAAATAATATACATAAAAAATAATATAATGGAAAATATTTAAAATAAACCTTAAAAAGCTTATCGTATCGATTTGATACTTAGCAAACGTAATGGACGAGAGATTACAGCGGCACCAAATGTAAGAATTAGGCTGGGTATTGTATAAATGTTTGAATAAATATTAATTTCGTATATGGTTTGTTCAATCTGTGATTTCATCGACAGGATAAACTTGCAGATTTAATATCGCCAGATTAAGCAAGATAAAATTTATATTATACTTCGAGTTTTTATAAATTAAAAATTTCATAGCAAAACAAACGCAAATTTACATTGTTACTTTCTCCACTCTATACGTAGTATATGGAGAAAGTATTGTTTTCGTCCAAATTTTCGAATTTGAATTTTTAGTGGAATTATTTGTTTTGGTGCACCATGAACCTCAAAAAATTGTTTAGTGGAATTATCTGTGTTGGTGCTCCCTGAACCCAAAAATATTTTTAGTGGAATTTTTTTTGGTGCTCCATGAACCCAAAAAGTGTTTTCTTTTGTGATGTCTGTCAGTGTGTCCGTGTGTCTGTGTGTCTGTAAGGACGTGTACAGAGCTGGGGACCATACCAACGGTCCGATTTTGATGAAATTTGGTATGTAGGTGTAGTTCTGGAATTTTCCATTTTTTCAAATTTTGGATTTTTAAGGGGATTTACCCCCCAAAAATTGCCAAAAAAACGAGACAAATCAAAATATCTCAAAAACGGCTCTAACGATTTTGATAAAATTTTGCTTATTTTTAGCCCTTAATGTACCCTACCATATGCAAAAAACAGCATCTTTGTAAAAATTCTCGTTTAGGTATTAATAATAATAATAACAGATTTTTGTGGATTTTTGGCCATAAAGGGGGTTGCTTTTCAAAATTTTTCAAAACCTTTTTTCGTGCAGGCCTAATTGACGTGTTTGGTGTAATTTTTTTCGAAATTGATCGAATAGTTTTCTCTCTAGATAATAATAATAATAATATTTATTAGTTAATCTCCTACTCTAATAAATCACCTCTCCTACCCCACCTAAAATTATGAAGTTACAGTGAATCTGTTTAATAATTTAAATATGTTTGTGAGAAAGTATGTGCCAGTTCCTGGTACCGTTTTTATTTATATAGATAGAAAGTTTGGGATTCAACTAAATCGTTGGCCCGGGCGTGTTTCTAAATCGTAGGTCTCAGTTATTGGGAGCAGATCAGACATCCCATCTAGAGTCATAACGGCTCTAAGACGACTTACGGTAAACATAGGCGGTCCAACGACAGGAACACGAAGACTGCTAAATTCTCCTGTACGGATGCGAAATCTAGGCAGAAGCGCTTGAGAAACAAACCCTATCGAAATAAGATGGCAACTGTGCAAAGGAGAGCGGCACTTAGAGTGACTTGTGCTAATGGAATAGCGTCAAAATCGGCCGTCCCACCTATAGACCTGATGGCAATGCAGAGGACGCTTATATTCCAGGGAAGGGATGAAGCCAAGATTAAGCTGGAGAGCAAACGCTCAGACTCTGGCAGGAAAGATGGGAAGAAGAGACCCGAGGGAGATAGGCTACTATCTTGATTGAAAACATCTCCAAATGGATAAACCGACCACATGGCGAGGTGCGCTTTTATATGACCAAGCAATAATTAGACATTTTTGCTTCCCGGCGAACATGGGAAAAGTGGAAAGGCCGGTGTTTCCACGCTGTAATGAGACTTGGTATATCAATAATAGCCATAAATGTCTATTCTTTTAAGGTATTATCACTTTTGTATCCCTTAAGGGGGACGGCCGACGAGGAGTCAGACAAAATTCTTAAACAGCAGCATAGGTCGAGTTTGGTATCAAATTAAAGGTCTTAGTTACTAGAACACATTGCCGCAAACCGGACTTCGAAAGGTCCACTCTAACCAAAATGGCGGCCCTAAACGTGTTAAAATAAATTGACATGAAGTTGCTAATATC
>JAGFPH010003803.1:100865-115394 GCA_018207615.1 Philaenus spumarius
ATTATGTTAATTAACCTTACTGCTTAGAAAACGGTGACTAAGCTGTACAATTTTCACTTAAAAAAATTTATTTTAAATTAACTACGATCACGATACAATTACCTTACTGAGTTTTATTTACCGGCGAGTTTCCGAAGGACAGATGAGGGACTTTTTGTGTCCCCTCATTTTGTTGTACAAAAGACAGCCAGAAATACTGACACTAATATGCGAACATATTGTTGTATAATTTAAGAACATAGAAGGTAGATTTTCATTGTTAAATGTCCAAATATATTTCCTATTGTTGGAGGAAGATATTACTATTGTTGAAGAAAGACATTCCTATTGTTATAGTAAAATTCAACTCAGAGTGAGGCGTTCAAGCCTCCCGAGGGGGAGACTTATTATAGCACGGTCGACTGGTTTCCGCTCCACTCCTACCTGAATTTTAGTTTTTTATAGTAGGGTTATGCAAACTTTTTTTATAACAAGAAAATATAAAAATAAACCACATAACGTTGTGTATCGCGGTCGTCAGTTTATTTTGATACCAAATTTGAAGTAAATCCGTAAATGTTGAGTAATTAAATGGCATAGCTTTTAATGTAACTAAGATCTATTTAATTACTCAACATTTACCGATTTACTTCAAATTTGGTATCAAAATAAACAGACGATCGTGATACACAACGTTATGTGATTTATTTTTATATTTTCTTGTTATAAAAAAAGTTTGCATAACGCTACTATAAAAAATTAAAATTCAGGTCGGAGTAGAGCGGAAACCAGTCGACCGTGCTGACCCTCGGTAGGCTTGAACTTCCGCCTCACTCTGAGGTGAATTTTACTATAGAAAAATATAAAGACATTTCGTATTAAATAGATTTTTATCACATTGTATCGAAAAAAGTCACTTTCAGAATCTGCTTTGAGTAATTGAAAATAGCGTTTTGCCGGTCTTGGTCGACAAAATCAGCTGGAATTTTTGCCGACCTCTAAATTAGTTATAAATTATAACACCAGTAGTGCTATCTATAATAATTATGTTTTGAAATGTCGTCTTGTTAATTTATTACATATAATAACGATTTGAACAAAGAAACAAACATGAGTAACAATAAAAACTACATTTTGATACTTTAAAAGTATCGGTAGTGGTGTACAAAAATCGTGTCTATCAATATTACTCGATGATTTGATATCAGCTGTTCGAATTAATTTAGTGAACTTAAACAATGCATTGTTGCCATGTAATGTTTGCGGTTATTCTCGGTTGAAAGCGATAACATAAGGACAGAATAAAACAGCGAAGACAAGATAAACTTTTCCTTAAAAATCAATGCCTATAAATTCTTAGAATTAAGGCTCGGCTCCCTACATTCAAAACGGCGAAGTTTGGTTCAAATTTCAATGTTAATTAACCAAAACATACCTTCACTATTAAGCATATTTTTGTGTTGTTTTTTTTTTCAAAAAACTAAAGCTGTATTTTTTTTCTTAAAGTAAAACAGATTGTGGGTGTTGATTGCTAAGGTTTTTTGCAATATCTCTTTTTACAAATGAGTAAAAAATTATTGAAGTTTATTATTTTTTACTATTTATATCATATGTTTATGAAAACAATAAAATGGTTTTTGAAAATGTATTTAGCAATAAACATCCGCATATAACAGTACTTCAAAATGAAACCAAATTTTTTAATTTATTCCACGAATTAATGGGAAAAAATGACTTATTCTGAAGCATTGCTCTTATGGGAATAAGATTCAATATGGCGGGCAGGGTAGCGCCCCCTTAAGGAAGGTATTTATTTGCATCGCAGTTGATATTAAAATCAGCTGATCTCAGTTATTTAGTTGGTGCTGTAAACGTAAACTACGTTGTCATTGTACTTCAGGAATGTTACTGAGAAACGATAGGTTATTTTGAAAAATATATATATTAAAATTATTATTAATATATTAATCACAGTGTGATGAAAAGTATCGTTCATCACACTGGCTAAAAGTGGTTTTTTGATCCTCGCTCATTTTCCAGTTAAACTTGAACTCGTATCGAAAAGCGTCACTTTCGGTCATAGTGATGAAATATACTATTATTACATAAACTAATTAGTTTTAAAAAAGTGAGAAAATATAAGCACACGCTTATTATTATAAGTGATAAGCTAATTTAAATAAAAGGTTAGCTCAGGTTCGCATTAAATGAATTTATTATTATGCTCAGCTGTTGCAGGATTTCCACCAAAGCCATCCTTTGTTAATACGATACGTTGTATCCCTTTCAATTACCATAGGCAATATATCACATACTATAAAGCCGTTCCAATGACAATAACATATTTCCAGCCTGAAAGTGAAAATGCGAAGGATTATCTAACTCTTCGACAAAGTGAAACGAAAAGCAAACATTCAATTTTAATTATTTAAAAACGCTTTAGCAAGATTTTATTTTGCTAAGAGGTGAGGTAAGCCGTACTGAAAATATGTGCTAGTCGTATTGATTACAAAATAAAAATTCAATTTTGAGATCCAAATCCTTTTAACACAATGCGACAATATAAAATTTATAATGCGATCATTTATATATTTGACATGTACATAAAACGATTATGGAAACATACAGTCTGTTCAGATATTTTAACTCCAAATACCGATTGCTTCACTTCCGCCATCACTCCAAGATGGAGCAATAACGTCAAATAACCGTTCCAAATACCGATACCGTCATTCCGCCATCATTCGTATTGCAGTTATAACGTAAAGTTACCTATATAAATTCCGATTGCTTCTCTTTGTTCAACTTAATATTTTTAAGTTATTATGAGCTAAGCTAAATAAGTTACAGTATTTGCATAATGTTTCGAGCACTTTCCAAGTTGATTCCACTAGAAAAAAATAATGAAAATGTTCATACATTCATAGGTCTGTACATGCTTCGTTAGAGAGAGCTGGCGAAAGATTTCACCCATGTTTCAGATTACTCACGCAAAAAATAGGTATACAAGCTTTGAGCACAATATCTTTTCTACTTCCAAAAATTTTAAGTATTTTGTAAAAAACACATACAGACAGACAGAAAGACGAAAAAATAAGCACTGTAGACCCATGTTTATATTGTAAAATATGTTTGTCTGGATCCCAGGAACATATCCACAAAAGGGGTCCAGAGAGTTCGGGGACACCCTGTATTTCATACACTCACTCAGCTATTCAGCGCCTTCGTGAGTAGACAAATTTCCCAAACAGTTGATTGAAACCCTAAAACATAAACTTAATTTTGGAAATTGGCTTAACTCGTGTCAGCGGTTCAGCTGCGCGGTCGAATTATCCATTCTTTTCCTATTTTAACAAATCAATTCGCAAATCAAGATCGCACTTGTAATTCAGTCGCTTCATTAATAATCGTTATTCTACTGGCGTTGGGCAAAGTTTGTATCGATTTGATCGTACAAATAATACACCTGGCAATCAGGCATGTGCGGAGCTAATGAAGATTCATTGTTACACATCGGCACAGCTGACATGTTTCGTCTAATTAATGGCTTCGCAGGATATAAAAACTGGCAACGGGTGGGGGGGGGATAAAACAGAACGACTCTGGTACAAGTTTTGTTAATTCATCTGCGCGACTAATAAGGTAATATTGTGTATTACATTGCTGTATATTACTTGGTATAATAAAACTTATAAATTAAATTCATAATAATGATTTGTTGTTAACTAGTGCCTCCTTTAGTAGTATATTAATTGTGTTTGTGAAGTAACGAGATTCAACTTGTTTTTAACAAAATTAATTGGAATGTATTGGTAAGCGAATTTTTAATGAGAACGCTATGTGGAAAAGAGTGGGAAAGGGCGAAGAGGAATTTTTATGGAATTCATGATAAATACGCAGTAAATACATGTTTTCCTTAGAAGTAAACAATTCAACTGTTAAACATTAGAATTATTAATTTAACAAATAAATAAAGATTATTGATAATTAAATTTGAAAAAAATTTAAAAAAGCTAGGTATTTGTGTAATTTTATTTTACATATTTTCCCGTGCAGAGAAGGCACAGGTATACAGTATTAGGCTAGCTCATACAGCCATGTATGTAATAAAAAAGCTTTTATTTTTGTAAGGTATAATCGTGTGTATATGCAAATATAATGACATGACCTACGAAAATACATTTTTACTTTCTCCCCCCCCCCCCCATACGTAGTTTATGGAGAAAGTATTGTTTTCGTAAAAATTTTCGAATTTGAAATTTTAGTGGAATTATCTGTTTCGGTGCTCCCTGAACCCACAAAAATTGTTAAGTGGAATTATCTGTATTGGTGCTCCCTGAACACAAAAATATTTTTAGTGGAATTATTTGTTTCGGTGCTCCCTGAACTCAAATAAGTGCTTTTTTGGTGATGTCTGTCCGTGTGTCTGTGTGTCTCTTAGGATGTGTACAGAGCTGGAGACCATACCAACGGTCCGATTTTGATGAAATTTGGTATGTATGTGTAGTTCTGGAATATCTTAAATTTTTTCATTTTTAAGGGGTTAAACCCTCAAAAATTGGCAAAAAACGATAAAAATGTTAATGTCTCAAAAACGGCTCTAACGGTTTTGATAAAATTTGGCTTATTTGTAGCCCTTAATGTACCCTACCATATGAAAAAAACCGCATCTTTCTAAAAATTCTCGTTTAAGTAATAATAATAATAACAACTTATTTTTTTCGAAAGTTTTCAAAACCTTTTTTCGTGCATCTATACAGGCTTAATTGACATGTTTGGTGCAAATTTGTTCGAAAACGATCGAATAGTTTAAATAATAATAATAATATAATATGAATGTGTGTTACATGCAATATTTTCCATGTTATGTCCTACTTTTGCAATTCTAAATAACCACCTCCTATGCTACGCTTGGGAAGGTATAGAGTTTCAACTGGGAGAAAGTATGTGGCAGTTATCTGGTACCGTTTATTATATTCATTGCCGTAGCAAAAAAATGAATAAAGTAACAGATAAACCCGATTCGGATAACCAGCTTTTAGGTTAGGACTAGTTTCTTTTACTTGGCTTAAGTTGTTTCCCTACTGAAAATAGGGGTTTTCTATAATAGGCCTTTTTGAATTATGATTTTTTATTTTATATATATTCATTGGAACCTAAAAAATTGTTTACGCTTATAGGAATTGTGAAAAAAATGTTTGTACATTAATTTTTGAGATTTTTTGTTTTTTTTAGGCAAAAAATATGTTTCTTTTAAATCTTTCATAACTGTTTTATTACTGAACCAATTTGACCGTTTGCTATCGTGTTTTAAAGTAGATTAAAATCACTAACTTTTTGGGTGTAGTCATATTCTTACCAATAAAAGTTTAGTAGTTATGACCTCACAAAAAAAAATATATATATATAAACAATGTGTGATTTAAAGATGTATTGTTTAATACTCTTGTATTTGTCCTAGGGGAATAAAATTAAACAAAAAGTTGCATTATAAGATACTGAAGATGTGGTAAAAATGCCATCACTGTAGCTTTAGCAGTTAAAAAGTTATAAGAACTTTTGTGTAAAAAATGTATTCGGAGTATGCGTAGTTATATTTATACATTTATTCAAGTTTTTAATTTCTTGATGTTTTCTGTGGGCGCTGCTTTGACGTTGTTCTAGCGCTGATCCTTTAAATTTTTGTGTACATTTTACTTTCTCACTATACTATAGTATAGAGAAATTATAGTGATCGCAAAAAAAATCTATGTTGAGATTTTTGTGGAAATATCCGTTTTGGGACCCCCTGAGTCCAAAAAAGTGGTTTTTACAAAATGTCTGTCTGTATGTCTGTATGTATGTCTGTATGTATGTATGTCTGTATGTATGTCTGTATGTATGTCTGTATGTAGACAAAGCTTGAGAGAAAACTATTCTATCGATTTCAACCAAATTTGCACCAGACATGTCCATTACGCCTGTATAGATGCACGAAAAAGGGTGTTGAACAATTTTGAAAAACAACCCCCTTTTTTGTCAAAACCCCCCCAAAAAATCAGTTATTATTTTTTTATAAAAAAACGGCTCTAACGATTTTGATAAAATTTGGCTTATTTGTAGCCTTTAATGTGCCCTACCATATACAAAAACCCGCATCTTTCTAAAAATTCTCGTTTAGCTAATAATAATAATAATAACTGATTTTTTGGGGTTTTTTGGCCATAAAGGGGGTTGTTTTTCAAAATTTTTCAAAACCTTTTTACGTGCATCTATAAAGACATAATTGACGTGTTTGGTGCAAATTTGTTCGAAATCGATCGAATAGTTTTCTCTCTAGATAATAATAATAATAATAATAATATTTATTAGTTAATCTCCAACTTTAATAAAAAAAACTCTCCTACCCCACCCTACAAGTCACAGTGAATCTGTTTAGTAATTTAAATGTATTTGTGAGAAAGTATGTGCCAGTTCCTGGTACCGTTTATTTTAATTGTTGTTATAAATTTATCTAGCGCAGAACTCGTGCCTCCGCACGTGCAATTTTGTGCACCGAGCCCTGTGTTGAAATGTAATAAAATAACTTGCAAGAGTATTGGCAACAGCGCCTTGTTATATCAAACAAATCTAATTTGTCCACCCTCCTTTACGTTTACGTGTATAGGCACAGTGTATAACAGCACAAAATGCCGCCCCAGCGGTTAAATATCCTTTGATGTAGTAAAGCATACAAAAGCTAAACCCAATCAGTTTGCTACAAGCAGCTTTAAAGGGGCAGGGCTGCTTAAAGAGAATGTGCTAAAGTGGTTTTTAAAAGTATGTATTTATTTGAATCAATACTAATACTATAATGTGATCTGTTTTGGAAAGGGTAAAAAATTCTTAAAACTGTTTTATGTGCATTTTTACAGAGAACATTCAGTTGAATTTTCGTCAATTCTTCTTTTCTAACCATATTAGTTCATTTTTAACCCCCCACACAAACAGAGGTGTGCTTTAAGTTTAAGGTGCGTGTCTGTGTATCTGCGTATATCTGTGTCTTTGTGTCTGTGTATCTGTCTGTGGCATCGTAGCTCCCAAACGGATGAACCGGTTTTGATTTAGTTTTTTTAAGGTAACTTGATCGAGAGTGTGCTTAAATCTGATTTGATTTAAGAAAATCTGTCCATCCATTCGGAGGTTTTTAAAATTATTTGTTTTTACATTTGAAAATTCGAAAATATAAAACTACTTTCGTGGGTTGTATTTATTTGTTTATAAATAAACTGGAGTTTTGCTGCGCGGTGGCCTGATATATAGATAAAAACATATAGGATGGCGCGTAGGGCGGGTAGTGCGAGTGAGACAGAGTACCTATCCCACCACACTTCCCCTCCTAAGTTTAGGCGGAGCATTGTACAGTCAAACCTAGTTATGTCGGCTTACAGTATTTACTTTATGTTATCGAGACATTTTAAATAAAACATGTACTAAACACGCTTAAAATACGATTTAAATTAAAGGCTATTTTATAATTTATACAGTAGTTTATTATAAATTTACTATAGATATAAGTAAATAGAAAAATAGTATATATTTACATTACATTAAATAATTTACTGTCCAACTCTTCAAGTAGTTTCTTATGAATTTAGTATAGATATAAAAAAACCCCAAAAAAACAATATATTTACATTACATTAATTAAATTATTAACTGTCCTGCTCTTCAATTCAGTTAATTATTATAAATTAACTGTAGATATAAGAAAAAGAAAAAAACAATATGTTTACATTAGGCTATTACCTGATAATATTGGTTGCACTTATTTGCAAGCTATTTGTGGACAAACCAAACATCTGTCTGAAAAATGTTTGAAATAAAATATGTAGATCAACTAATTTTCTACAACTATGCGGCTGGAAGTTTCTTTCTACCCTAAAAATATAAAAAGTTTACGCTTTACTATTTTTTCATGTCCCGATTAAAAAAATCTAAGTATTTCTTATTGTATAAATTCCGAACATTTAATAAACTGGAAGATATTTATACTGTTAGTTGCAACATATCACGCAGATTACAAATATATAAAATTTGTCCTATTTAAATAATCCCAGTACTGTGCAGAAGCTTGTAATTGAAAGCGCGTCCAATACTAAAAATTGCTCGGCGGCCCTCTAATCGATGGATTTGAAACAGACTGTATTTTTCTTACAAAACGACACTGATATTGGAGGGAGAAGGGCATTACTGGTTCTGCGCAAACCACGCGCCATCCTAAATGGTACTACCTATACTAACTATATCCCGTGCCAACACGTTTATATGAGTGAGTAAATGTCAATACAAATTCAGTGGATCCGAAATGATCCACTCGGGCCACAGGCGATTACTCCGTCCGGCCGTCAAAACCTGGTCCCAGTTAGGGATGCGCTATTGCGAGATGTTTCTACAGTCGAAACAATTGCCATAGTTTAAAATAACAATCGCGTCAACCATCGAGTCGCGGTCGGGTTTTACAGTCGATATGTTCGATTGTTCAAGTCGATTGTGCCCGATTGTTTAGCTAACGATGCGGCCTCTTGACTCAATAACTCAGTCGGTCGGATTTCAATCGAGTTGTTGTTTGTTGTGTAGTGTTACGTTACTAAGTTTTATGTTTGTAAACTAGTAAGCCCCCGTGAAAAATCACAGGCTGATTAATTAGATACACATCAGAAATACATCGTTTGAAAACAACATTAATGAATACTTATCTAGGCCTACCTAACTATGCTGACGGGGATTTTTTACTCGGTAAATGTGTACAATAATAAGGATTATAAAACTGTAGGCCTACTTGTTAAACATTTTTATTTACTTAGTCTATGTTATTATATATTTAAAGAAAGGTAAAAGTACTATCTTGTAATTGCTTTTTATTTCATATTGATAGATCAAATGATTTAGAAGTTATTAATATTATAGTAAAGAAATTAATAATCGAATATGTTTATATGATACACGAAGATGTGCGAATGTTTCCGAAGTTATACGAATATAACTCTTCTTTAAATTTGTATAAACAAATATATTTATGATAAAAGGTTGTATTTATATACAGTTTATAACCACAAAGCAAATATTATAACGTATATTATAGCATACATTAGTTCTATAATTCATATTTAAAAAAATCTACTTTATAAGAAGCTACGGGAGACCCCTACGTGCTCCGCACGCTAACCCCCAATGGAACTTTCTAAAAACATAGTTTATGTTTTATTTATAATTATAAAAGGTGTAAGATTAATAATAACCTCAAAACTAAGATGGTAAATAATGTTGAATGTTCAAATTAAATTATTTCTTATATTTTATAACAGCAGTTATAATAATGGTTAAAAGTACCAGCAAGGCTCAGGTCAACACTTTAAAGCCCTAACCTAAAAGCTAGAAAAATAATTGCTTCAAATTTTGAAATCAGCTGTTAATGGAAATATTGGAGCAAACAGCGATATTATCTGTTATTTTATTCAATTGGTTGCTATGGTAATAAATGTAAATACATGTGTTGGTTTATCATTCTAGGCCTAACCTAAGAATTTTTTTCCGATTAAATTTACAAATATTGAAATAAAAAAAGGTTTTAATCGTAATGAATTATAGCCTATGTTACTCAGGGATAGTGTAGCTTTTTATTAGTAAAACTATTTTTTCAATCGGTTCAGTAGTGCCGGACATTACCCCCTACATACAAACAAACAAACTTTACCTCTTTATAATATTAGTATAGATTATAATGATTGAAGTTGTAAACATAGCTCCAAACTATAATCTACACTGGTTTTGTGTGGAGAGGAGATACATTAAAGTAAGAGAGTAACTAATAAATAATATTATTATTAGCTAAACAAGAACTATAAGAAAGATGCTGGTTTTTTTTTTTTGTTTTTTTTTTTTGCATATGGTAGGGTACATTAAGGGCTACAAATAACCCAAATTTTATCAAAATCGTTAGAGCCGTTTTTTTATAAAAAAATAATAACTGATTTTTTGGGGGGTTTTGGCTAAATGGGGGTTGTTTTTAAAAATGTTTCAAAAAATGTTTTCGTGCATCTTTACAGGGCTAATTGACATGTTCGGTGCAAATTTGTTCGAAATCGATCGAATAGTTTTCCCTCTAGTTTATAATTTGTGTAAGTTTAATTTAAGGGATGTTGATTAGTGTTCTGATTGTATACTCTCTGACAATGAAGACCGAGATGTTTCCATCGTTAATTTAAGAGGACTATGAGTTAAATATTGTATATTATGCACTAGCTGACCCGTACGGCGCGCGTTGTCCGTGGTGGTTGGTATTTTCAGTCTTTTTAACATAATTGTACGTTCAGTCAGTGAGTGGTATTTGGCTTATATATATATATATATATAGATATTAAATAATAAAAGCACTATTGTCATAATAATAAAAGAACTGAAATTATGATTTTAGTAACTTTGATCCCCCCCCTAACCCCTCCTAAAATTACAAAATTTTTCATACCCTTTCTTAGTGAGCACCTATGGCCCTAGAGGAAGCTACATAACAAATTTCATTCCAATCTGTTCGGTAATTTTGGAGAAATCGTGATTTAGTAATTTTTACCCCCCAAAACCTCCTAAAATTTCCAATTTTTAAAACCCTTTTTTAGTGAACACTTATGGCCCTAGAGGAAGCTACATATCAAATTTCATTCCAATCCATTCGGTAGTTTTGAAGAAATCTTTTTAACTTCCCGCTAAGAAAATTGAAAATTTTCTAAAATCGGGAAGTTATTGGTTTCACCCCGTTTTTCGAAAATCGAGTATTCATCAGATCTCGACGTTTTGAGGTCCTAGGAATCTTCCCTGACCACTCCCGAGAGGGTGTCACCCTGTCTGTATGTATGTGTGTGTGTGTGTGTGTATGTGTGTATGTAAGTAGGTGACCCGCTTATAATTTTTGAACGGCTTAACCGATTGGATCCTACCAAACGGCGTTCTAAAGAGTTCCATCAAACTTAGATTTCCTGAAAATTTCAACTAATTCGGACCGGTAGGTTCTGAGAAATTTCGAAAAAACTAAGAAATAATTTTTGTTCAAATCAGGTTTTATTGGAATAACTTTTAAACGGCTTTACCGATCAATTCCAAAATATAATCAGCTTTTAACCTTAAAAAGCGACGTCGATCGCTACCAGTTCGGTCAAAATCGGTTAATTCGTTCGTGAGATATTGTGAACGAAAGAAAATAAAAAAAGGGTTTTTTCTCAATTTCTCCGAAATTTTCCATCAGAAAATTTTTTGTTGTCGATTCTTTCAATGGAGTCGAAAAACTGCATCGATTGCCGCAAATCGCATAAAAATCGGTTGATTCATTCGCGAGATATCGTGAACGAAAGAAAATAAAAAAAGTGTTTTTCCTCAATTTCTCCGAAACTTTTCATCTGAAAAATTGTTGTTGTTGATTCTTTCAATGGGCTTATAAAACTGCATCGATTGCCGCAAATCGCATAAAAATCGGTTGATTCATTCAAAAGTTATGGCAGTTCAAAATTTCCAAAAATAGTGTTTGTTGTAATTAAACTTAGCAGGAAGTTACATGGATGGCCTTTAGGGTCAACCGTTTTCCAATTTT
This sequence comes from Philaenus spumarius, assembly GCA_018207615.1. Taxonomy (NCBI): domain Eukaryota; kingdom Metazoa; phylum Arthropoda; class Insecta; order Hemiptera; family Aphrophoridae; genus Philaenus; species Philaenus spumarius. The sequence goes on from JAGFPH010003803.1 coordinate 112,444, forward strand.
TTTTTTTATTATTTTGATCCCCCCAAACTAAAAATAAAATTTTGAGTTTTTTAAAACCCTTTCTTAGTGAGCTCCTATGACCCTAGAGGAAGCTACATACCAAATTTCATTTCAATCCGTTTGGTAGTTTTTGAGAAATCGTGATGAGTGAGTCAGTGAGTGAGTGAGTGGTAGTTCGCTTATATATGTATATATATATATATATATATATAGATTTAACCTTTTTAAATCCAAAGTATATAAATCTTTTCTTTGTCTAAACCTAAAGTATACGAGTGTAAAATCGTTTCTTTCGGTTTACCGGAGAGTGGTATGGCGTAGTCGACAAACTCACAACAGTCAAAACCAACTAATTAAACGGGTTCGGGTCTAGTTGGACTTTTCTCTGCATAACTGCTACTAGATGTAGACACTAAACAAATTATTTTTTCTCTTTTGTGTTTCAGTTACTACAATATGGTGACCTTGGCGGGAATATTTCTGTTTGCTTTGACTTTGGGAGCGACGAGAGCCCAGCAGTACGGTGCCTGTCGGAATGTCGACCCGGTCCCTAAGTTCAATTACGAAGAGGTAGGTTGCCATAGCGACAGGTGAAACGTAGTTACTAGGATTCGTGAGTATAACGCGTAACGGAATAAACTGTTTTTGAGAATTAAACATTGTGCGCAAAATCACCCATTTTACTTTCTCCACCCTATACGTAGTATATGGAGAAAGTATTGTTTTCGTAAAAATGTTCAAATTTGAATTTTCAGTTGAATTATCTGTTTTGGTGCTCCCAGAACCCCAAAAATTTTTTTAGTGCAATTATCTGTGTTGGTGCTCCCTGAACCCAAAAATATTTTTAGAGTGGTGTCTGTCTGTATGTATACACGACCAGAGAGGACACTATTGGTCCGATTTTCATGAAATTTGGTATGTAGGTACTAAACCCTAATATCTCCAGAAATTTTTTTCATTTTTTGGAATTTTTAATTTTCCAGAATTATCTGTTTTGGTGCTCCCTGAACCCAAAAAAGTGTTTTTAGAGTGGTGTCTGTCTGTATGTATACACGACCAGAGAGGACACTATTGGTCCGATTTTCATGAAATTTGGTATGTAGGTACTAAACCCTAATATCGCCAGGCGTTTTTTTCATTTTTTGGAATTTTTAATTTTCCAGAATTATCTGTTTTGGTGCTCCCAGAACCCAAAAAAATGTTTAGTGCAATTATCTGTGTTGGTGCTCCCTGAACCCAAAAATATTTTTAGAGTGGTATCTGTCTGTATGTATACACGACCAGAGAGGACACTATTGGTCCGATTTTCATGAAATTTGGTATGTAGGTACTAAACCCTAATATCTCCAGGCGTTTTTTTTATTTTTTGAAATTTTTAATTTTTAAGGGTAATTTACCCCTAAAAACCCATAAAAAACGACAAAAATGCAAATTTCTCAAAAACGGCTCAAACGATTTTGATCAAATTTTCAGTATTTATAGTGCTTAAGATTCCAAACAAAATGACACCACCCGCTTTTATCAAAACTTCGGCGTTTTATAATTATGGGGAAATGTTTAAAAATAAACAAGTTTGTGTTGTCAATCCAGCATCGCGGCGGCGGCCGCACGGGGTAGCACCACGGTAACGAGCACGGCCAGTAATTCAAAGGTCGCGCGATCGAATCCCGCCTGGGACAATATTTTTTTTATACGATTGACGTAGGTAGAATATTATTTTTTTGTTTTGTTCTAAAAAGTAGTACAAAATAAAATGATTAAAAACAATATTATTTTGACTACAGTAAGTTGGGAGAAAGTTTGTGTCAGTTAACTGATACCGTTTATTTCAGTTAAGGGTGTGCAATAACACGCGATTAATTTGCAATGAATTCAGTGTTTCGGGATGTTATGCTATTGCATTAGTAAGACGCTTGAAGTATCGCTTTTAGGCTCTTACGTGTTTACCAGAGATCTTATTATTTTATTAGCGATTTTTCATATTATAGATGAGCTTTTGCAATAAGTCTTATGGCGAGACCCAAGGTCCGGTAGTAGTAAATGAGCACCGATGAGTAGTAAATGAGAACACGTGTTGTGGTGGCATTGAAAATGAATGTCTATACTGCGTGTAAAAAAAGTCCGCTCCCGTCCCTTTAATTTGTTTGCTTCTTAAAACAAACAAATATCTTTTGGGCAACGATACTAACTTAATCCAAAGTATCGTTCGCCGTTATCGGAAATTTTGAGTGTCCCCCAAAAATGGGGGATTTCGGGGGCAACTCAAAACTGGTTCACAAACACGTGAGGCGTGTTCCGATCCGATGCCTACGGCCGGGATACAAACTCGATAATATCCGCGTGAGGACAATGGTTCCACAGATTTTAAATAACCGAATAAAACTGTACAGTTATACACATGTAATTCTACAAAGGTTAATGTAAGGTTCATACAAAAACTGTCCAAGCGTATAATATACACTAACAAAAGAAAATAAAAAAGCGTAAGCAACACTGCCTCATTACTATAGCCGAATCTTCATGTCCAGGAATAACTAGTATTAAATACTGGGATCTTCCTAAGAATTTTGTTAATTGTTCCGGAACTGTACCAAAAATACCTTTGCACAGGATATAGTAAAAGCAATTACCATTCGAACGATTTAACACACAAATTGCACTCGGGTTTAAGAGTTGTAGAAATTGCGCCATTATCTTACATGGATAGTGAAAATATTCATTTATCGGGAGATTCCTATGAATTTTGTTCCTTGTTAAGGAAACTGTACCTAAAATACCTCCGCAGGATTATATAGTAAATTGAATTTCCTTTCGAATGATTTAACTCACAAATTGTACTCGGGCTTATGAGTGGTAGAAATTACGGTATTATCTTACGTGGATAGTGAACAAAATCATTTATCTGGAGTTTCCTATGAATTTTGTTCCTCGTTAAGGGAACTGTACCTAAA
>JAGFPH010003804.1:45856-64849 GCA_018207615.1 Philaenus spumarius
CGAAAGTGCCCAACGGGCCAATAGAAGTTATCACTTCAAAAATAATATACTTTTTAATGTTTTAATTGGTCGAAATATTAGAACATTTAATGGTAGAAAATGTTAAGATTTATATGTATTACGGTGCTATTCCTTTACAGTTACTTCACCGACATTGTACTCAGCTGCAAGTTTTACCCTGCGTAAAACAGCAAAAATATGCACTTCGTACTAACGTGTTTCGGACGCCGTTATTCAACCTAAAAAGTTGTGAAACATCTTAAATTGTTCTTAAAGGCTATGTGTTTTTGTCTTATATCTCATAATTAAAAGAAATCGACGACAACTCATTTTAATTAACGGTTCAACTGAGTAAAAATTATTTTGAATGCATTTTTTGGGAGTTTTAAGCAATAATTTCCATATTTTAAGCTAACACGTAAAAAATATAAAGCCTTCTTTATAACTTAAAATAGTTTCCCAGATTATTAATTTATAAATAGAATCCGAAACACGTTACTACGAATGCATGTTACAACGATTTTGCGGCTTCAGTCAGACCTTTTGTATTAAAATCATACTGTACACTTGGAAGTTTTCTTCAAGGTAAAGAAGAGCCTTAAGTTTTCACCATAATCTAGTCTTTTCAAGGCATCTAATTTAATTTTAATTGATACGAACTTTCTTTTTGCTTTTCCACTAATCGTTACAAAAAAAAAAAAAAAAAAACAATCGAAATTAAAACTTAGAAAACATATAATAAAGTACAATACCTTTTATTTTTCTGTCAGTGACCTCTTTTTTGTTGTTGTTCTTTGACCCGTTTCGGGACGTCTATCCCATCTTCAGAAGAGCCCTCTATATGTAGAGGTTGTCAAAACGTTAATAAAACACAACACATTTAAAAAACACAGTACGTTGATGCGCATCGTATGACGACCGGACATCGACTGACTGCACGCTATCAGTCCACGCTCTAATCTACAATTACTTGCCGCGGGCTTTTTGAATTATTATATGTATTAGTGACCTGGATACTATAAAAATGAATTCACTTAGAAAACACTTTTAACAGAAAAAGTAAAGAATGCACTCACTAATCGACAATGTTACACAACACCGATATGCGTAGTTCCATGGGAACTGACAGTTTATTATTAAATTGAACTATTTTTAGAATAACAAGGGGAGGAGACAGTCAAGTATGGGGTGTATGACTGAGCTGACATGAGATATAAGAGGCGTCGGCGAGGCCCAATGTTGACACATTACCTACCTGCAAGTGGTGGTGTGTCGCCAAGTGAACACAAGCCAGTCACTTCGATCCCCTGTCACCTTCAAAATACTAGTTGACATTTTAAACGTACAATGGGGCGGCGGTTAACAAAATAATTTAGTAGGCACGCTACAATCAATGTTTTAAACGCTTTAAAATAGTAAAGAAAAAGTATTTTTTTAATTTTGCAAACACACCTCTAAACTACCCTCGAACTACTGCGACTCGAATTATTGAGGTTCTACTGTAAATCTCAAGGAAGGGTTCGTTTCAGTAGACTTACAAAATCAAGGAAAATTACAAATAAAAAAACAACACAAATATACAAAATGACTATATTTTTTATTACTTATCCTTTTGAATTTATCTGTTACCTATGTTAAAAATAAATCCAAGAAAGGAATTATTTTACATAAACATATATTTAGCACACTTATGCATACATTAAAGTCATTTTAACGTTACCCAAAAATTTAATACATAAGTCCAAGCAAATGTACAGGTAAGTAAATTTACCTGTAAAAATAAACACAAACAAAATGTACTCAAATAAAAATGTTCAGGCGATCATAAGACTTACAAATTTTGGAGCACCACCCAACTCCACAGAGGTTTCAAGATGTCAAAGTTATTTTATACCTGTGTGTTTTTGCGATGAGCAACTGAGAGCAATAAAAATGACCAATAAATTTGAAAATACAAGGTATGCTCAGTAGGTAAAATGATTCGTTGAAATCAAGAGTTTTTATTCAATAATTTTATGAAATATACACTTAAAATCTTCTTTTTATGCATTTTATTTTTCCTTTTAAAATCTGTAAAATAAATGATAAAGTAAAATGACAAACGTAAATTAAAACGCACAGACTTCTGTATTATTATTCTGTATTTAAAATAATAATTCGCAAAAAGTTCATAGTTGAAACAATTTTCAACGGAGGTTTTAAAAGACTCAGATTTTGATCCAACGGAAAAGTTAAATCTTAAACAATATATCACAGAAATTGTATTAACATGGACAGATAAACTTTTCCGATATTTCTTATTGATGGATTCTATTAACCATTTTCTAGTTTGGATGCATCTCATTTGATACTATTCACATTTGGAGTAAATCTTTGGTTGTTGCTTTTAAAGCTACCATTAAAAAAAAAAAAAAACAGAACAAGACATTGTGACATGTCGGGTATAAGAATATTTAATTTTTATACAGTCAGATTTTACACATTCTTTTAGAAAATTGAAGGTCAAATAACAATACTTTCTTGCACTTCATATGTTCAAAATAGTTAATATTCTAAATATCAAATCATAATAAAATATAATCGAATTTGTTATTTTTAAATGTTACAAATATATAGCGGTTATGCTTTGTGATGTAATTATAAGTAAATTCATCTTCACTAAAAACTGTAGACAATTATTTAAAAAATGTGTCCAACTCTTCTTCCGTTTATATATAAATACTGATTAGAGTTTTAAATAACTTTTCTAGGTATTTAATTTAATATTGCTCTTAGAAATTTGTCTGTATTATTTAAAATAAAATAAAACATGAAAATCAAAAATATTCAAATCATAACAGAATGAAAGTATCAACATTAAAACTTTACATCTTAAATAGGTAACTATCTACATTGCCTTGAAACAGGTGGTGCTCCCACCTACGTAATCCACACCCACTTAAAAATCAAAACTAACCTAAAATCCATAAAAAGAATCTACTTTCTCATCTACTGTACAAATAAAATATAACATTAAAAGTAATACAAACCATTCATTTACAAATATAAAAGAATTTATTAAACAACTCTTCATTACGTGTATCCGAATTAATAGCTGTAGGCCTAATTGAGACACATCGGTTGTCGATTGTGGAGAAGGAGGGTTGGAATTGAAATATTTGGGAAACACCTTATCAGTCTTTAAAAGAATGTGTTGCACTTTGAACTAGCCTTCTCGTTTTATAGCTTGGGGCGCTTCGGCTAGACCTTTTACTTTAAGTCGATCGGCTGTTTTAAGGAATGCTGGGAGTTGTTCCTGAGATACATTCACTTCGCCTGCGTACATGAACTCCAGGATGGCTTGTAGATGGCTGAACGGTACATCCTTCAGAATAATTATTGGATGTTTCGATGGATTTTCCTGGAAAAATACATTTTTAAAATTATTTTCTTTACTACAATAGAACCTTAACTATCCGGACATCCATATGGGGGATATGAATAAAACAAAGTAAATTATCGTGAGTAGTTATTTACTTGACCATTCGCCTTGGTACAAAGGGGATTTCCATTCAGTGTCAAATAGTTAAATTTCAAAAAACAAGGCCAACACACCAGGAATTTAAAATGAATATTCTTGTGTACTCTATCGTTCCGATTCACAAACTAAAACTTTGTCTAAATGTGCTAAAACGGAAATATTTATTATGGAATAGTCTCCGGCTCACTGAATTTAACACACAGTATTAAGTTTATAAATCCTTCTATTTGGCCGTTTAGTGATCCACTTACTGGTATTTATACTACCGCGGTTTCGAATGTCTCGAGCATCCATCCTCAGGTATCACTCTTGTGGGCTCTGATTTAACTGCCCAGTAGACTTCAAACTCAGAGACCACTTTCTTAAACTGATTTTTGTCACACAATTTCAAGGACCTTTAAGTTGGTTTGTAGGTCGGTGTTTTTATGGTCGCAGTCGTTGAGGTGTGAAGCAAATTTAGATTTTACTGATTTTAAATGATGGCAAATGTTTTTTAAATCGTTTTTCATAAATAAAAAAAAGTCTGTCCGATGTAATATTTGGGGCAATCATCACAAACTAATTTGTAGACAACAGTTTTTTCACATGTGTCTAATATTCTTGCCTCTAACAGTGTGTGTTAATTTTTTTAAGCAATTTATTATAAGTTTTGAAAGCCACGGTAATGTTACTTTTTACCAATTCATTTTGCAACGTGTGGTTGACATAAACTGTGGACACAAACTGTTTCTTTTGTTTGTTGGGCAATCTGAAGGTAACGTGATTTTCCTGTTCTTGTGTTTCTTGATTAATTTGTTGATGATTGACCTGTTGTAACAGTTGGAAGCTGCAATGTGTTTAATTATTTTAATTTCCTGATTATAGTCCTTTGCAGAAAGAGGAATGAAAGAAGCCTGTGTACAAAACTGTGGTAGGCCGCCATTTTCTGTTGTATGTGGTGATAGAGTTGTTATGAATTGTTTGATCAGTGGTGGTCGGCTTCCTGTATATTTTGAAAACAAGATGGTCCGAAATTTTGGAAATGTGATAGGTCATTCATTCATATGTGGGCGGTCCAAACACCTAATGCACTTCAGCCTCATGGGCTTTTTGCGCTCCCACCTTAAAGGATGTAAAGACCCCTAGTTGTCCTTGTCAAGATCTATAAGCTCGATGAACCTAGAGATCTTTTTGACAATGTTCTCCTGGGGGATGGTTTGGCCTTTGGTCAGTTTCCCAAAGATTTCGTAGCTTACCTGTTCAAGTCTCTCACACTCAAAAATCAGGTGTTCAGCAGTTTCCTCCTGCAGACAACACTTTCTGCATTTAGGATCTCCGGTGAATATGCCCATCCTTATAATATGTTTCCTAAGATGGCCGTGTCCTGTAATTAGGGCTACTACCTTCTTTATATTGCACCTGCTCAATGTTAGGATGTCAGATGCAGTCTGCCTAGATGGACCTAAAAGTGAAAGCTTGCTCATCCTCAAACCTGTGATGCCCTTCCACCTTGTTCCATGTTCTAGTTTTGCCCATTCGGCTACAGCCTGCATGGCTGTTGCCTTTGCTATTCCACAGAACGGTTCAGGTCCTATGAATTCAGACGCTGACGCCTTGTTTGCCAGCTTGTCTGCACACTCGTTCCTATCTATTCCAACGTGCCCTGGAACCCAGCAGAGTGTGACCCTGTTGAGACCTGCTAGATGAATTATGGATTTGACGCATTCCCAGACCAGCTTAGACCTGAACTCAAATGAACTCAGAGCTTTCAAAGCCGCCTGGCTGTCTGAATAAATACAGATTTCTTTATTGAATACAGATCCGAGTCTGATGTTCTCCCTGGCACATTCTAATAAAGCAACTGCCTCTGTTTGGAATACTGTTGGGTAGATCCCCATAGGATGTGATAGGTAGTTTAACCTGTTGTTTATTTCGGTTTCTAAGGTGAATTGTAATTTTTGGTACAAACTGTTAAAATAATTATTGCTAACTGTTTGGGGGTGCCATTATACAGCACAGGAAGGAAGTTATAGGGCCCTTTTTAGAAATTGTAACATACTTATGTTGCCAGGACTTTATATTTATGGAACTTTGGTCTAGGCTCACAAAAATAAAGCAGGCTTTGTGAAAAACGGTTTTGGGCATTGTTATAGTGTACTAGAGCTAAAGAAAGTTACAGATTCCCATGCCATCGGTTAAAGCTGTTTGAAAAAAGTCCACAATATATGGGAGTAAAATTGTATAACTGTTTACCAAAAATGTGTAAGACCCTCGGTCTTGCTTGTTTTAAAAATGCTATTAAGGAGCAAGTTATAAACAAAGTTTAAATATTATAGTATAGATGAATATTTTAATAATCTTCTATGAATTATAAAGAATGAATTTTGTCAACTTATTATTTATTAATCAAATTAGTTATGGTGATGTAAATGATGCTGCACCTGTTCTTTCTGAATGTATTTTGTGCTTCAATCAAAAATATGTCTACCTCTATGTTGGACTACAAGGAAAGGCTACATTATTATCTTTTTCATGTTATCTGCAAGGCTTACGACAGTAAAACACCAGACTAATTGGACACTTCAGGTACACAGTAGACTGATCCAGACAACTTTTAATGTAGGCTAAGTTTTCTTCGTTATTAACGATTTCCGACATTTACTTTTTTGTTTTTCAATTAGTTCTTGTTCAATATATTCTCAAACTAAAATATAAAATTTCAAGTTGACTCAGTAATAGAAGAGTATTACCCAGACCAAATCAACCAGTCTGCTTACACACAACTCAATTTCTATTCTTGATGCACCAGGAACCTGATAACGGATGATCAGATCGGTTTATGTGAAGCCCACTTACAGTTTGCTGGATCCCGTAACAAAACTGTTTTGCTGTTGATAAAATCGTTAAGTAATGTCGGAGAAACCCGTTATAAAAGTGATTCGGCCGTTCAAGTCTATATCCATATTTACTGCCATCTTCACTATATGAAAAGCCAAGTCTATCCAAACAGCTGATCATATAGTCAAAACATCCATTATAATTGAATGAATCTGCTTTCGTACTGTTCTTAGTACTTGTTGTAATTTGTCTTCAATTATCAAACTAATTAACACACTAAATATTAAAAAAAAAACATTCTAAAGTCTAATGCTTTTAACATATTTCGATATAAAAAAAATGTTGCATACTGATTAACTTAAGATATAAATGTGTTTATGAAATGAATTCAAAATCTCACCTCCAGTAATGATTTAAAATAAGGACTGCACGCAGATAAAACCATCTTGTGAGCTTTACAGGTTTGCCCTTCACAAGCTAACGTTACATCTGTGAAACTTTTCTCATCACGCAAGTGCCTGAATGACGACACCATATTTGACTGGAAATCGTTCCATTTTAAGAAGAACTGCTGTTGATCCTTTGCCATGATTCGTCTGTACAAGAACAAATAAAGTTAATATAATAACCAAAACAAATCCTACAACCTAACTATGATGGAAAAAGAATTAGCACTTAATTAATTATGCTACATTAATTTTTGTAAATGTTAACTTCGAAACCTTGTTCCCTTACTCTACTCATTCTTTAAGTCTAATTAGAAGATAATCAGGTTTAAGTTGATGAAGAACCAGTTTAAAAGTATAGTTGCCTCAAAACGTAGAGAGACACCCCTCAGGTAGAACGGACCGTCCTAATCACCTATTGTCAAACAATGCCTTTGTTAGTAGCGGTCAACCGGGGGACTGCCGACATCGACTAATATTCCAAGAAATTCTGTGTTACACTACAATTTGCAAACAATTGATACATTAGGCCTAAATTATCGAATGACGTCTCATTTTTTTCGTCTTATTTAGACGAATAAAAAACAATTTGAATCACAGTTCTACGACGTACCGTTACCGAAATAACAGTTGTCGTTTAACTTATTTAAATATTACCTCGTGATACTGAAAACCCCGTTATCTATGAGTCATGTTGTAGGTATTTTGTTGGTAAATGCCTGCCCTGTCTTCAACCATAGTCCAGTTTGTTTGTTTTATATATTTTTGTGAAATGTTAACGAAGTTTAAAAAATAAAAATTCGATAGAATTTAAATTTGCGAACGATCCTGTCGAAAGTGCAAAAAATGATAACCCTGTGCAAGTGAACATTGAAAGTGATTTATCGGTGAAACCGCATATTGCAGGTCGCGGCAATCACCTCACTATGGTTGCAGCAAGCAACAATTCAGGCCATGGTGCGCTACGCCGAGGAAAAAGGCTCTAAGAGTCCTGTAGCTGATGCTGTAAAAGTTCTAGGAGTAGCAAGGAGTACGGTGCAAAGGGTGAAATCTAAGGAAATAACATCTCCAAAAAAACGATCAGTCATTAATAAAAGGTTTAGGCGAATTGGTGACTTTCGATGGTAAATCATCCAAAGAACAGTTTACGAACAGTTTTCTAAGTCCGAATCACCGACAGTTCGTTCAATTTTAGACATTTTGAAAGTAAAAGATCCGGAATTCGACTATTATGTAACTTCATTGAGAAGCATGTTAAAAGCCCTTGGGTTCAAATTCAAAAAACTAGATCGGCGAGGTAGAATAACCATGTCGCACCGAATAGTTCTCATGCGCGACAGATAGGCCTACCTGTACAATATTCAGAAGCTGAGGGATGAAAGCCGTGTTCTGTATTTTTGGACGAAACCTTGTAAGAAAAAAACATTTTATTCTGTAATTCAGTTGTTTTTCTTAAAATATTGTGTAAAGTTGTAATATGTTAAATTATAGATTACTAGGGGACACCCCTGCGTGCTCCGCACGCCAACCCCTTTGGAACCTTCTATAAACACAATCATGTTATGATTTCTTTATAATAAAGGTGTATGATGAATAATAACCCCAAAGCTAAAATGGTAAATAATGTTAAATGTTCACATTAAATTATTTCGTATATTTTATAACAGCAATTATAATAAAGGTTAAAAGAACCATTAAGGCTCAGATCTACACTTTAATAAAACCTAACCTAAAATCTAGAAATACAAAGTTTGAAATTAGCTGTAAATGGACATATTAAAGCAAACAGCTGTTAACTGTTATTTTATTCAATTGGTAGCCATGGTAATAAATGTTAATACATGTGTTATTTTATTAGTCTAAGCCTAACCTAAGATTTTTTTCCGACTAAATGTACAAATATTGAAATAAAAAAATGTTTTTATCGAAATAAATTATAGCCTATGTTACTCAGGGATAGTGTAGCTTTTTATTAGTAAAACTATTTTTTCAATCGGTTCAGTACTTTCAGAGATTACCCCCTACATACAAACAAACAAACAAACAAACAAACTTTACCTCTTTATAATATTAGTATAGATAAATGTTTCTACATCAGATTTATAAAATATCAGAATTATTTTATTTAAGACACTTATAGTTGTATAATTGAAACTGCCACGGAGTGGCCTCACAGATTTAAATTCTATCGACATTTTATTTTTTTAAACTTCGTTAACATATCACAAAAACATATAAAACAAACAAACTGGACTATGGTTGAAGACAGGGCAGGCATTTACCAACAAAATACTTACAACATGACTCTTAGGTAATGGGTTTTTCAGTATATCACGAGGTAATATGTAAATAAGTTAAACGACAACTGTTATTTCGGTAACGGTACGTCGTAGAACTGTGATTCAAATTGTTTTTTATTAGTCTAAGTAAGACGAAAAAAATGAGACGTCATTCGATAATGTAGGCCTAATGTATCAATTGTTTGCAAATTATAGTGTAACACAGAATTTCTTGGAATATTAGTCGATGCCGGCAATCCCCCGGTTGACCGCTTCTAACAAAGGCATTGTTTGTTAATAGGTGATTAGGACGGTCCGTTCTACCTGAGGGGTGTCTCTCTACGTTTTGAGGCAACTATAGGTAAGTGAAGCTTTGATGGAGCGTATCATCCTAAATAAGGAACAGAAATTAAATGCATTAAAGCGCATTGATAAAGAAGGACATAACGTCATGTAAATAATTAGGAGCCTACGTAAATATGCTAAAATTTATGAATTTATAAAATGTATAGGCCTACAGGATTTTTATTTTGTTTGCAATAAATTGGATTTAATAAGTATTTCATTAATAAAAATAGATTTAATTTGATAAATATAGGCCTATATCAAATAACTTACTGTATATTGACCTTTCGAATAGTCAGTGGGAGATTTTCCATTAAACCTGAAAACTAAGGGCTTCAGGTTCTGGGAAGTCGCAACCAGAGGAATAATATTTTTGTTCAAAATTGAAAGTTAGAAAATTTTCCACTTAAGTAATATTTTTCAAACGAAATGAAAGCTATGTGTTTTCCAAAGATTAAATTAACAGATGGGCTATGCTAATTATTTCCATTTCAACTCATAATTCCAAGACCTACCATTCAAATAGAACAAAAGCTTTCCTAGAATATTTAAGCTTAGAATAGAAAGCCAGTATTTAAGTTGGAGTAGACCAGTGAGAAAGCTTTTACTACGACTGTTCTTTCTTTGCTTCTGGAATTTTAAAATGAAAACATTGATATATAGCAATAGCCCTGGCCAGTCCGGGGAGGAATTGATCCTTTTCCAAGAAACATTTGGTATTATCGATTTGTACTGAACTGCTTGTATTCATTAAATAAGTTAGGCCCTACCTTGTTATATTTTTGAATTCCCACAGTCCTTTTTGTTTTTTATTCGTCGGTTATCTCGATATTTCAGATATTGTTCAAGCACTTTCAAACCATTATAAAGCTGTTTAACTTGCATTGGTTAATATGTGTTGTTTATTGGTAATAATCAAGTTTAGGCCTAGGCCTACACCAACTCATAAGTAACATATTCACACCACTACATTTATGTATATATATGTAATATTGACCAGTATTGAGCAAGACATGAATGCGGACACACATGTGTACAACAAAACATCATGTAATTTTCAATATAATGTACAAGTGTAGTGTATATGTGTTATTTAAAAGTAGGGTGAACATATATTTAATTACGAATAAACCATCACAAACTAACACAGCTTTATAGAGGTTTGAAAATGCCTGAACAATAGGCATTGACATAACCAAAGAAGAGAAAACAAAAGGGACTGTGAACAATATGTAAGGTAGCCTAATTTATTTAATAAACATTTTGTACTAAGCATATAAAAGTTGATACACTTTTTCTTGGATTCAAATTCCACAGCCTATAGTTGTTGGTAATTTGGACTCAACTTCTTTTTCTGGATAATTGGAGGACACAAAGCCAATTTGTCAAGAAAACTGAGAACTTTTAACCTCCACTATGCATAGTTATTATAGAGCAATATATTAGAAGTAAAAGAATATCTTCTACATCATATAGTTTACAAAATAATTTTGCAATTTAATTTTATCATAATTTGATCAAACAATATTCAATCAACTGTTCAACTTGATTTAATCCATTTACTTAGAGCCATTGGAAACACAAATATAGCCTATGCAAGTTTTCATTTCTGACAGGTTAGGTTATGTATTTTTAATTTTACTCTAATACAACCCAAAACAAAGTTAGGCTAATATTATTTAGCCAGTAGCCTATATCACAACCTCAAAAAAGTTTTGATAAGAAAATGTTCTATGCTTAGAATATGTCTATAGCATGTTTAAACTAGGCCTACACAAATGATATATAGGCTAGTAGGCCCTATACAGTTTATGTATTTTTTTATTTATTGCTTTTTACACACTTATTTCCCAAGTTAAGTTTCGCAAGAATTGTTTTGTTTGTATTTTGTCTTTCTTGTCAACTTATATGGTAGGTTTAAAAATATGTTACAAAATTTATTTTGAAGGGAAGAAGTTTGGGTTAACATTTAGTAGGCACCCCTATGCACCACTATTTATGGGAATGACTAGGGCTAGCTGGTAATGTTTTTTAAAGGCTACTATTAACAGTATTAACTGGCTCAAAATAAATAAGTAAAAAATAGTATAAAACATGATAGGCAACAAATTTTAACAAAGCGTTTTGATGAAAGTAATAGGCTATAGCCCTATAAATGTATTTAATTTATTAATCAAGACCGTTCCAACTTTGGAAGAAGAAATACAATTATATCATAGAAAATAAAATCCAATACAACTTCAAAATATTGCAATTAAATGTTTGCTAATATGAGCAAACACACAACCTAGGGTAGGGTAGGCCTAGGCTACTAAAATGTATACTAGGCTTATAGGTTAGGCTTGTATAACAAGTGGAAACCAAGGCAGAAACTACCCTTTATACAAAATGGTTTTATAAAATAAATCATAAAATAGACTAAGCCTATTCTTATAAATTTTGGCAGTGATTATTTATATTATGAATAAAAAATCTTATTATGTTGTAATATTCCACTACCATTAGCCTATTACTTTTCCATTCCAAGATATCAGCAGCCTATAAGAAAAGACAATAACAACCACACAATTGTTTGCAACAAATTAAAATATTAGGGTGAGGTTACATGATTTCTAACATTGTTAAATACTACAATATACAATTTAGCAATACACAAATCGTTTAACTCCACTATTAAGCCTATATTACAAGATCTCAATTAGTTTGTTGCAGCTTCAAGAGCATTCATTCAACATCGGAATTGTAACAATCAAAACAAAACCGAAATAATCAGGTTATTGGTAATATAATATGCATAATAAAATATTAAATAGCACTGTTTGACGTTCTTACCAAGTTAATTGCCAATTTCTAAACTATACCAATTTTATTCCAAGAGAAACTTCTTTTAAAACGAAGAAAAGGTAGTTTTTTTAATCAACAGAAATTGTTACTTTTAATACAGCTGTCTGTTTATTCATGGCCTAATCACATACATGGCTATTATGATCATGTACCATTAAAAAATAGTCTTAAACAATTATTAAAAATTCACCCAGTGCCACTGCCATAAGGCATAATTTGCTTCATATTTTTTAGCATTTATTTATATTTTTTAAGCACACAATAAATTGTAAAACTAGTTTTAAAATATGTAAAACTATTTTTATGGTTATTAAACCTCTAAATTGGTTATATTTTGTGCATTCAAAGTCTTTTAATAGGGTTAATGTAAGTTTTGTTAATATATATATATATATCCATATATATAATATACCAATCAATTTAAATATTTAAATTTGACCTCTATTAATTTGGTTTAAAATAATGTAATGCACACCACGAAAATTTCCTTATTAGGCCTATAAAACAATTAATTTTGTTTCTTCAAAAGTAATCACTGGCTTAAATTTTTGAAATTTGTACTTTTTGTTCTAAACGTAAATTAGTTTAAGTATATGTATAAAACGTGGTTTTCTTTTCTCAGTCTGAAATTATCAAAAAGTGAGTTGTTACTTTTCTTCTTAGAATTATTATACCCGTATACAATAATTAAGTAACATTATAAATATTGTTAGTGGTAATGATATTCTAGCAGCACAGATCTTTATTTGCCACCTGACAGCCGATCTGCCGATGTCTCACGGGAGGTTAATCACTGAATTTATTTAGAGTGGACGTAAAAAATATTTAAGTTAAAATGTGTACTAAGGCTGAAAAAGAAAGGCAAAAACAAATCCAAGATAAATGTCAGACGCTCTTAACTCAAATGTTAAGAGATGAAGATAATAAATATTGTGTAGATTGTGATGCTAAAGGTAGGCCTATGTTTATTATTACTGTTGATTATTTTCGGTTAGGCTTATAATCTTGTTTGCTGGCAGAATAATATTGTTTAATTTGATTGAATTAATATCCCTTATTTAAAAAACCCAACAATTTAAATACATTATGCTGTTTGTTTTAAGAATATTGTATTTTAAATTTAAAATAGGTCCAAACAATTTGTTTTTAAAAGTGAACCCATAAAATCTCTTACAGTTTAGGCTACAAGGAAATATTTACATTAATTAGTTATTATTATTAATAATCTATTTTTTTCTAAATATCCAATGGGCGTGAATGTACTACACGTCCCTACGCCAACAGAAATGATAATTTTTTTTAAATAGCCTGAAGTTCTAACTTTGCCTGTAGTCTTTAGTCACAGTATGTTTACCTGTAAGCCTACACAACATTTAACAGTAGAATGTAAAACAAGGTCATCGTCCGCAAAAATATCAGCCGAGGGCCTATAGTAAATTTATGCCACCCAATGTGACATAGTTTTATTATGTTTAGATAAATAGGCCTAGGCCCATATACAATACAATGCAGGGTGCCCCCAAGTTTGAATACAGTCTACTACCATTATGTTATAAAACCCCCAATAAAGGTCATTCAAATAAAAACAAAGTGTAATTGTAACACGTTTTTATTACCAAACTAATAAAATAAAGCTAAAAACAGATAATGTAATACTACAAAGAAAGCCAATATTTCAAAGTCTTTGGCCCGTATGTTTAGCACGCCCTAACCTTTCACTAAACATATTTAATTTAAAGGTCTTGTTAAAGCCAAAATAGATTACTGTGGGGCAGCTATTTATTTGGACATGTTGCTAACACTAAACTAAACCTAGGTAATTGAATCAATTCAAAATCAAGCTAGATAAGAAACTCACTAGTAGTTTTCAAAACAACCCCAGTAATAGTTGTACAGCTAGAACCAACTGTAATATCATTAAAATTTAGAAGATAGGCCCTAATAAAGCGTCTCCTAAATGATCAATACATGTGATATTGTCAATATTGATGGAGGACCATATTGATTAACTAGGAGTGTATAGAAGCATCCTACTAATATTAACGAATATTGATAGAAAATTAAACTTTTAACTGTCAATATTGAAGAACCATTTTGGAGGTTTATTGTTAATACTTTCTTCAATATGAGTTGCTTGTGAGCTCGCAAAGTGAAAACATGGCTGACAGGGATAGCTTCGTGCATAACAGTGTCTTTTTTCTGGATGTTGAACCTAACTAGCTTTAATAGACTTTGAAAGCCTTCTTTGTCCATTCGAATAGAATGTTTGTAGTCATATCTGCTTCTGAGAATGCAAAAAAGTCAGCAATTGGTAGTGTGTAAAACTCTTGTACCACTCTTTGGACCAGTGTTTATTTATCTTTCCCTTTGTTTTGTTTTTTTTTGCACTTGTGGAAGAGTCAATGCTAGAAAACCCAAATCCGAACTGGAAAACATTTTAAATTTCACAACAAAAACAGCCTGACCATGCAGCACGAATATTTTTGTCGGAATGAATACCGGTATATTGGTAAGAACGTTGATCCGGTTTGAAGCATATTGATGCACGCGTCAATATTGAAGTGAATATTTAAAATATTATGGAACGTTTAGACGCTACCATTTTAGTCACCAAAAACGATTATTAGAACAAACTAAAATGTTAACATAAACCACAAATTAGTGGAAGAAAAAACTGCCCACATACAAATTCTTTTAACAAATGTACCTATGGACATTTTAAACTTAGGACTCCAATCTTATCCAATCAATTCAAAACTCAGCCTGAAAACCCAAGTATCAAAAGAAATTAAACCTAATTTCCAAACCAACTATAGACCTGACCAAATCCCATAGCATCAAACTAAACAGATGAAATTTATGTTATAGGCCTATTGTAATAGAAAGCACAACAATTTAAAAGATTAAAGTTACGATATATTATTTGCACGGATTCCCAAGCCTCTCCACTGGGCATTCATAATCCAATTATAAATGGAGATGGTTGCAATTTAATATTCAAAATAATAAAATAAAATAATGATACATCATTGTAATATAGTAGGAATCTGGTCATATATAGTTAGGGCAGGTAATAACATACAATGTACATGTTAGCTTGCAAACCAAGATTTTATTTTACGAATTGATGATTACATTAAATAATCAAAGAAACATTTTGATGAACAAACAATGGCTCTAATTTACATTATGACCCTATGCTATATTGCGACAGAGGTGCCAGTTTTTCGCAAAAATTGCTCTAATACATAATTGTAACATGTTCAATTCTATTTCTAAACGTCTTAAATAAATGAAAACAGAAAATATGACTAACAAAATTTAAAGTAAATAATTATGAACAGAAAATAAAACACTTTAAACTTAAACTTAATTTACAACTTATTTAACTCGTATCTTTTCAATGACATCGGTCTACGCATATGAACGTAAAAAAAACACGATTGCCAGACTTCGCTATTCCTATCACTTAATAAAATACATATATTTAACAAAACAGGAAGTACACACCATTTTTACTTTATAAAATTCTAATACATAGGTCTAAATACTTAATGTTTACCTTACTTTACATCAAACTTCGGATATTCGATAGGGCCTATATATCGATGTTCATGATTCGATACCTTGAATCAATCCTATATGTGTATAACAAGGGCCCATGTTATGTATTCGTTACATCGATGTATTTTGAATGGTTGAAAAGAGCCTGAAGTTCTAACTTAGTCACAGTGTGCTTACCTGCATTCAACATTCAATAGTGGAATGTTCTTAGGTTGGCAGCACTACTCTATTTGCTAAAAAAAAGGTCGTTGTCTGCATCAGGTGAGGTTCGTAAAGTAAATTTACGCCCAAACAGCAAATGAAACTAACTAGGTGCTTCAAACAAAAACAATAAAATAGAAAACACTCTACGGTTTAACTTATTAAAATTAAATAGACTGAACATAATAACAATATGCAGACTAACATTCGGACACGCTAAAACAAACGAAAAACTTTATCTGATAAAACAATGTTTCATCTCAAAATGGTTAACATACACATCTAATGTAATTCAAACCCTCCAACATATAGTATTTGAATGCTCTGCACAGGAAAGTCACAGACAGACAATCTATAATAAACCTGAAGCCGAAAACTGGGAACCCCCATTTGTTTTAAAGTGATATTCTCAAAAAGAATAATCTTTAAATGATCATAGAAGTAATACCAATTTTTAATTTAGTAAAAATATCAATGCAAAACGTAGAGAGATACATCCCAATTAAATATAAGTAGGCCTACAGTTGAACCTCTATTATCCTAGCCACGGTTGTCCAAGTTTCCGGATAATCCAAGGCGAATTAGAAAAAATAATAAAAACTTGACTTTTTTGTCAAAACCAATTCTGTTAATTTACAAATAAATGTAAGTTAACTGAATTTATTGATTTCAAGAATGAATTCATAGCTTGAGATGATTTCTCAATAAGTAGGCCTAAATTTATAATAAAAACTTTTGTGTTTGATTGAACAGAAAGAACACAAAACAGTAGTTTGCCGCAATGGTATGTGGGACGTTTAGCGGACGGGTAGTACAGTGAATGACGAAGCAGTCTTGTTCTGTTATACCCTCCCCTCATCGAGGCATCGTATTTATGACTTACATACTTTCTCAAGAGTTGTTTCTTCCCCCTGCTTTTGTTTTTAGTTGGTGTTAAACTTTGTGAATGAGAGTGTAATTATGAGTATAAAGCAAAAATGAAACGACAGTGAAAGACTTTTTTAAAAGCGTAAATTTATAACATTTTTAGTGTGTTTTATTTACGTACCTTTCTATAAATGTAATGTTTGCAATTCAAGGATTTTAATTTGTACTTTTTATAAATAATGTAAATGTGTCTTATTTTTTTTTTTTTTATTACAGTAGCTTACAGTATCAAATTTCTTTCATTTGAGTAGGCCTACATTCAAACCTTATTTGCTTATTTAAAACTATTTACAGTACCGCTATTTAAAGCCAAATAAAGTAGGCCTATACTGTATTTTGAAGTAAGTATGGCTCCAAATCAGCCTATAAATAACACTGGAACTCGTACCTCAATTGTTTTCTCACGGTCTACTATACTATCCGAGTTTTTGATTATCCGAGGTCTGCCCGGTCCCAATTACCTAGGATAATCGAGGTATACCCTTTAAACAAAACGGTATAATTCATTTTAAGCTACAGTACATAAAATATGTTTATCCTTAAATATGTCTTCTATCCATGGTCCACATCTTTAAGGATATAAATGCCAGAGGGACATATGCCACGAAGAAAAATCTACAGACCTATTTCCCATCCAATAAATCCCAGTTTATGCAAAATTCTTCCTTCAACAACTTTTGCGATATGATATACAATAACTTAATAACAAATCACACATTTATAGCCTACATAAAACAGTTTTCCACTTATTTCTTCTTTAATAACACCTGCCATATCTATATATAAAAAATTCAATGTATGTCCGTCTGTTTGTACGTTTGTCTGTTTGTCCTTTATGCGTTACCAAACCGTCCATCCGATTGCTTTGAAATTTTGCACAGTAACACAGGTTAACCCTGGGAAGGTTTTAGGCCATTTACCGAAGTCCTAGGACATTAGGGCTACGCCCCAGTGGCCCTCAAAGTTTCAATGTTAATCTTATGGAAGGTCAATCTTAAGGAAGAAGAAGAAAGATTTCTTTTGATTTTATCAGGGGCACAAAAAACAGCTGTTCGTATGATAAGCTTAAAACAGCTGATTTTGATCAACAACTGATTTGGATCAAAAACTGAATATAATTTTAGGTAGGCCTACAATGAACTAAATCACCAATTATTGGGCTAATTATTTAAGATATATAAAAGCCAAATACCACTCACTGACTGAACACTTAAAAAGAATACAATTACGTTAAAAAGACTGAAAATACCAACCACCACGGGCAACGCTAGTCCACCACGGGGTCAGCTAGTTTAAAATAATTAAAAGTATCTAGATTAAATATACCATTGATTGCAACAACCTGCCAAAGACCTTCATGTATATAAAAATATGAAGCAGTGAAAAAAAAACTACGAATCATGAGAAAAAATGAATAGGAAATTTTTTGAAGACAATTTACTTGAGTTAAATTTTTTATAGGGTTTGTTTTTCACTAAACTCAATATTTGCCGCAATATTTAGAAAAAGTTTAAAATAGATACTTAAATGACTCTCTTACTTGCGCTCGTCAAACACCTTCGGGGAATTTTATCATGTTGTACAGTACACCAGAATGAGCAACTATGCCAAGTTTCATAACTTTGAGATTTTCCCCCTATTTTGGCTAAGTTGACTGAATTATCATAAATGCAGCTTTCCAAGTAAAATGATACCCCCGAAAATAAAATAAGAAAATTTTCCATTGTTTGTAAACGACTTTCGTACTCAAGATGTGTAATAAGATATTGTGGTAAATAGGCTTGCTAGGATTTTATCAACAGTAAATAAATATTTGTTTATATTTCTTATCTTGTACGTTCAAACAATCTGTAGCCTACAATAAGAAACAAATTACAAGAAAAATATTTTAAATGTAAACTGAGGGAATTTGAAACAATTAGGGTTTATTTACATCCAAACAAACATTAGGCCTTATACCTAATAGCAATTTTCAATTTGAACAGTTTTCTTAAAGTGAACTCAGCCTACTATAAAGTTTATCAATGGATGATTTATTTATGACTTGTAT
>JAGFPH010003804.1:73516-92973 GCA_018207615.1 Philaenus spumarius
TTGGCTTCAAATAAACTGATAAATTAACAACACTTTAGTTACTTTACTATCTCTATAAATATTACATGTACAAAATAAAAGCTATTTCAACACCATCTAGTTGTGGTTATAACAAGTTTGCTTGGTTCTTACTAAGCCTGAGTCTGTATAATTTGTACTCGCGAGAGGTTTATAATTATAAAATTAGGGAGACATAAATAATGCAGCCATATTGCTTAATTCGTCCCTTCACCTCTCGCTGTTATGTATATAAACAAAATTAGTGCAAGAATATAAATTTTAAAACTGCCTACACGTGGCCAGGGACGTTGCTACAACAAATTATTGGGGAGGGGGTTCAAAATCTAAAATTTCCCAACTTTTGTGTAGGGGTTCCAAACCCGCAGGGGGGGGGGCTCTGGGTTATGTTGTGTGGAATAAATCCACGTAAGATGGGGCCCTGGATTTTTTTTGAAAAAATTACTTCTCTAAGTAGGGGTTTTAACACTGTAGTACTATATTGAGTACTTTAAGAATTTTTAATATTTTACTAGAATTTTAACATGTTTATCACATGTAACTTTTCCCATATTTTCCTCACCATTTTCTGTTCCCCAATATTTGCCGCAAACATAAAAAATTTCCCCATTTTGGGAAAAAACCCAATCTGGCAACACTGGTCTGGCGGCCTGGAGCAGTGCATCCGGCATTTCAGTGTTACCACAATAACAAGAGTTGGAACTAAATTTCCCAAAACATCATTTAAAAGAAGACAATGTATTTATTTGGGACAGAAATAGTTGGATTTGCCATATATTTTTGGATTTGAAATTATAACTTTCTTGTTGTTTGTGAATATTGGTAATTAACAACAAAAAATTTCAAAACCCAATCACAATGATGGAGTTTTTGCCTGAAATTTAATCCAAAAATCAAAATTCAAACTTTTTTCAAAATCCTAAATTTAACAACTATTTGAATTTTAAGGTTATTGGGGGAGGCGACGCCCCCCCTCCCCTAGCGACATCCCTGCACGTTGCACTCATACTCATAGGAGTTTTGTGCAGCAAATTACTCATAAGGTCATAAGAGCATTGTGCAGAATAATCTCAAATATTTATTTTTTAGGTAAAACCACAAACAAGTTTAGTCTAGTATCAAAAATCTAAAAAAATGTTTATTTAAAATTAAAAGGAACTAGCTGACCCGTGCGAAGCATTCGCATAGTAACTTACTTAAATCCCACTTAATTAAAGTACACACCGTATATTTAGTATCGTATAGTGCGTATTTAGTGCGAAGGTAAACAACAACAAATAGGTGTATCCACAATGCTGTTTATAATCACGCTTACAATTAATTAAAAATAAATATCCCTACAACTTACTTGATATTACATCACTGTTACTTTCAGATTCTTTATTTTTTTTTCGTATAATTGTATTTTGAATATTTTTCCGGTGTAGCGGTTAAGGAAAGCTTTAAAATGATGCCTCATTCATGTAATTTGATGATGTATTAAGGAAGTTATGGCGTACCGACAAAAAAATGGCCTTGAGAAATAATATATGTGATTTTACTGCAGAAACCCATCAACTGATAAATTTTTATTATTTGTTTTTCAAAAAAGTAAAAAAATAAAATAAAAATACAATTAGTTTTGGCATGTATTAACATTAATTTCCTTAGCAACTACCTATGTAGATACAAGAGTCGTCCAGAAAATAAAGAACGTTTTGGCATAAGTAAATAAAAACAAAAGATATTAATATAAAGCTTTATTTATATAGTCAAGATACTTTACTCTACTTTTCAATGTAGTCGCCATAGCTATGTACCACTTATTGTAACGTGGTACCAGTTTTTCAATTCCGATTATGAACTCCTCTACTGTCAAAGATTTGAGCCAGGTTGTCATTTCTGTTTGA
This sequence comes from Philaenus spumarius, assembly GCA_018207615.1. Lineage (NCBI taxonomy): Eukaryota > Metazoa > Arthropoda > Insecta > Hemiptera > Aphrophoridae > Philaenus > Philaenus spumarius. The sequence goes on from JAGFPH010003804.1 coordinate 75,424, forward strand.
GGTGTTCATCAGTTGCGAACTGTTTTCCTCCCAAAAATTCCTTTAGTTTAGGGTATAAATGATAATCACAAGGCCATGCATTGTTGAGAATCAAAACCCTCTTTGACGACAACATTCCACTCTCTTGTTTTGTACAGCCCGTCGTAAGTCATTGGAGAGTTCCACAATAGGCCTCTCTGAGTTTATTGTGTCTCTTCTTAGCATAAACTCTACGTGGAGCAAACTCTTTCGGTCCCAAAAAATGGTTCTGGTGTTCAAATTCGGAATTTCTTTTCTGGGTTTTGTGGGCGAGTTTAAGTGGTGCCACTCCATAGACTGACACTTGTTTTCCGGCGTCTTGTATGAAACCAATGCGGCCAAGAAATTTGTCACCATCATTGTGATATTGGGTCATTCAAGGGCTGCTCCCATCCGTTTTGGCTTATGGACTTCAGTCAAATTCTTAGGTACCAACCGAGCTCACATTTGTTGTAGTCAAGGAACTCTGTCACTATTTTATGTACGAGTGAAATTTGTGGTAAATATTCATGTAACGTCCTTAAAGTAAACACCAGCTTTCCTAAATTTTGTCTTCAACTTATCTTTAACGAATAATGGCCTCCCACTCTGATCTTAGTTGTGTACACCGGTTCTTCCTTGACTAAACATTATGCAATATTTTATCACTGATGCCTCGTTCATTGCACTACCACTATACACATTCTTTATCTATATAATAAAAATGAATTGCTGTTTCTTTGAAATCGTATCAATTGAGAACTGCTGGACCAATTTGGCAATTTTTTGTTTTAAAATGTTCGTAATAGTCCGAACTAGGTTTTTATATAAAGAAAAATTTGAAAAGTTTCCCGAAAAAGTTTCAAATTTGGAAAAAAATAAACAGCCTCTTTTGTATGGACTCAAGACCATAGCGCTCAAAAACAGCTGTTCGTATAAAATGCTTAGTAACACATGTTTGTTTACATTCATTACCATAGCAACTTTAGCAAATTTATAATCAGTTTATTATTCTTCAAAACCAATAGCTTTTTAGATTAGATTGACAAATTAAAAGCAAACACAAGCAAAAATCAATAAAACATGCTTAGGCCTACTATATTATAATTCAATTTAAACATCGGTTGTTACATATTATTATAAATAAAACAACTGTTATGGATCAAAAACTGAACATAATTTTAGGTTAGGCCTACAATGAACCAAAACACTTTTATTTGCAACCAATTTCTCTAATTTATAATCGGGTTATTATTTTTCAAAAACCAAAACAGCTTTTTTAGTTTAGATTGCCAAACAACACAAACAAAAATCAACGAAAAATGCTTACTGTATTATAATTCAATTCAAACATCGGTTGTTACATATCTATTTACTTACATATATGCTGTTTAAAATATTGTTTATATAAATTGTTGACATAAACACCATTTGCAATTCAATAACTTAAGTCAAAAGAATGAAATTTGATAACTACCTTTAAAATTAAATAAAGCAATAGCGAAGCATTGCCGGGTCCACTAGTTTGCCTATAAATTTCAATAGGCCGAACATTTTGTGCATTCAGAAAAAAACGACACTTCACATTTGGAGGGATTTTCGATGAGCGCTGCTATTTTTAAAGGTTACAGAACAATGACGCACGACCGTTCTGCAACAAAACTCGGCTAGCACTGAAGCATTGGGCACCGGCACGCCAAAGTTCTTTATTTTCTGGACGACACTCGTATAATTAGTACTGACATCTCACATTTAGAAAGATCATACCTGTATAGTACCTGGAACTACCATTCCATTATTCATTGGGAATGTAGAAGCAGGGTAAGTCCCACTAACCTGAGGAACGAAGCCACCTGCAACAGATAACTTAATTACTTTTATAACTAACTATCAATATTAAAATATTATGTACACGCAGTATTCCACCATAGAAATATTAAAATAATACAAAATTTAGTTAGTCTTAAATTGAGAAAAGATGTTCATGAAAATTAATATTACCCTAAACTCTGAGTTTTTGGCTCTACTTCGATTGAATTTTTTAGCATAAATAAAGAAATGTTTTCATCACATCCCAACAACGAAGTACAACAATTTTTATGGAATTTTGTCTGTAGCTAAACAGGCGTATTGTGTCGAAGTTGTAATTTAAGATTTTTTAGCATATATTGAGTTGAATGTGCTAGGTATATCTTTATGTTTTTTTACAATGATGTTTTAAATGTGATGAAGTTTATCTTGTTGTTTTGTCACATTCATTACTTTGGAAGCTTTTCAAAGCTGAAGACAAAAGTGTGTTCGAGTAAATAGAGTTTACTATAAATTCCTTCAATCGTTTTGTTTTGCCTGAATTGCAGCTTTCCTAAACACTACACTTGCACAGTTGTACAAACGCCTGCTTACAGTGTCCCTTTTTTCATCGACTACACCAAGTAGAAGTTGAGATATAACATTAGCAAGACTTTCTCTTAACTCTCTACATACTGGGTGATTCAGAACTATACGGTAATGTCTCAGCAGCTCATTCTATTGTTAAATATAAGAAAAAAAGTTCATATAAACATAGACCCAAAAACACTTTGTTTTCCAGATATCCAACATTTTTTTACAAAACAGCCTAATTCACATCTAGTTTAGTTTGATCATTCACATCACTGTTTGATTGATTGAGTTCAAACTTGGCATGAAGTTTAACCTAACCTAATCTATCTCAAGAAAAATAAGAGATTACAGTAGAGCGTCGATTATCCGAACTAATTGGGAGGGGGGTTCGGATAACTTAATTCACTGTGTACTCGCTAATGACTAACCGGCGACTAGCGTCAGCAGGCGGCCAAGCGCCTGGCTGACTCAACAGCGGCCGCTGTTCCGTTGAGCGCACAAACTCCCTGAAGTTTACTTCTCAGCTGACTAAGCGTGTCAAAAACTTTCAAATCGGAATTATGAGCAGTACTGTTAGTAATTATTTATTTTCATTATAATGAACCGAAAACAGCTGTTTTCTATACCTGTTGAAATGCACGTAAGTCCTTATTTTCCGTGCACTACACCGTAAATTTACCGTGCACCTGTTGATTTTACAAATAAGAATAAACATATCAGTTTTATGTAAACAGCTAATTGATTTTGTCAATGGAAATATAACAGAAAAATCAAACAAAAGATGTTTTGATTAAAAGTATGTTACTTTTCGGTATAGTTTAACGAAAAATAACGTACGTAACATCTGCCCCATGCGCGGGAACTATCATGCTCGCTCGGAAAACCCCTATTTACCGGGCTTGTAACGTAATATACTATTCAGTATATTTCCGTGTTCGGATGATTGATTTTTCGGATAACTGACGGATAATCGACGCACTACTGTATTTCCAATCATACGTTTAAAAATGGAAACCGTTTGAAAATGCAAAACATAGATTACTCAAAAACCATACATTTTAACAAAAAATGTTGACACCTGGTGCAATTGTCAAAAAAATCAAATGAAGAATCATAAAGGATAAAAGTTCATGCGGTCTTCCTTAAAATATGTGATTTTTACTTCAAAAAATATCTTCAATTTTCAAAATAATAAATGGTAACTTCAAGTCCAACATAATAAGAGGGAAACTCTGGGTGGAAGTGAAGGCAAATATGAACAATTACAAGTGGCGGAGATATTTTCTGAACTACACAAAGGAGTAAATAGGACTAATTTAATTAAACCTCCAAATAACTTTGAACTCGGTATAACATTTAAAATAATCATGCTAAAAAAAGAAGACTACAATGAAATACATACCAGGTACAGGAACTTGATACGAACTATTAACTATCGGCTGTGTAGGTTGACTCTTCCCGTATAATGCCAAAATGGAATCTGTTGTAAGTTTATTGCGTTCACCTCCAGCAGGGGAGTTGGAAGGTTGGTTGAAAAAACTTTCTTCTTCGGGCGTCCTGCGCAGTCCTTGTCCAGGTGAAGCTGTTGGCGGTGCACTGAGGAAACTGCTAAACATGTCATCGCTAGATGGTGAGCCTACCGAAGGATTGCTTTCTGCAACAGGAGTATCTGCAACACAATAAATTAGTAAGACTGGAGTTCAGTTTGATTCTACGTAAACACAAACATATTGCAGTACAGTCTCGCTAATCCGGACGGCTCTAAAAAAAATAAATAGAAATTGCAGTATTTTACTGGGTACAGTACACGCAATTATGGTTTGCCGAGAGCGAAAATAGTTAAGAGTTCATTTTGTCCTTGGCTATTTTTAGCGTGAAGAGAAAGCTCAGGTGAGGATAGAAAGGGTTGGCCAATTATCTTTTGTCCCACAGTATTTCAAGGAAATGACTCACTTCACCAGCTCGCCGCACTATACCTGACTGCAGACTGTCTGTCTAACTATCTGTCGAGTCAACAGCCCCTTTTTGATTTGTTTCTCGTTAGACGTCTGGAGTGAAATTTTCAGTGCGCCCTATTCATTTATACACTGTGCTTTCAATAGCTGAAAATGCTCAAAAAATCTTTGAAATTGGATAAACTTACAGTTTAATAGTGTGGGACGCTAATGGTGTGTTCACAATTTAAAAATAAAAATGGTTTGGTACTTTAAAAATCGAATAAAGTCCAAACTTTTTTATACTTTTTAATTCGTGACATCAAAAAGTTGCATTGCGAGAAAATTTTTTGTTTTTAGGGCAGGTGCGTTTTCATGCAAGCGAGAGAAATGTAGCTGAAAAGCTACATTTTCTAAAAAGTATTTTTTTTTAAATTGGCTATTGTAGTTTCTATCATACAACAAACACGAGCTTCGTTTCGCGGGTAATGTGGCAACATGTACAGGCGGCCAGCCTTCGGCTCGCGACTTGCATCTGTCATATTGTGTGAGTATTTGACTCTAAAACTGGCTTCACTCTTGCGTTCGACTTGACCAGTCTATTTAATTCTGTGGTCGCTGATGCGTTCGACTTGACCAGTCTATTTAATTCTGTGGTTGCTGATATTTACTGTATACTGTATTACCAAAACACCAGTTTTAATACGTTTTCTCACTAAAAACACAAACGGTATACATTTCATGCATTTTTTAGGCTTTTTCCGTCTAATCCGGACAGGGTCCGGTCCCGTCAAGTCCGGATTAGCGAGGCTGTACTGTATCTAATACTAGATAATAGTTATAGGCAGACATGTTATTAATTCAAATAAAACCAAATGGTTTTATTGCTTTAGTATGAGCAAAACATGGTTTTTCCATTTAGTATCCAAAATATTTTAATGGTTAGTAGAAGTCAATCTTTACGCTCGAATGAAATTTATTTTGAAATGCCGCAAATTTGAATTATTTTATAGACAATAATTCAGGTATCAGTGCCAATGATTCCACGCTTACAATATAGCTGCTACCAAATATTTTATTTCATGTTTATAAAAAGAAAATATATTTCTAACCTAACTTTTGATTTTAACTCATTGATAACTCAATGAAATTTTTAAGGAATTCAACGTAAGTTTAAAAAAAATATTACAGCTTGAGGTTGGAACTTCAATCCTTTCCTTTGTGGAAAAAGTGTTCATTGTCCTGTCCATTCTTGAGTTTGAGTCATGGCAGAGTACAAACATTTTCAACTTTTATCCGAAAACTATTTTGGTGAGCTGCAAGACAGTCATGTTTCATACCGAGCCCGAAAGAAGCTACGGAATATTTTCTTGATTTATTTTTGTCATTATTTCAATTAGGTTTAAGTCTCTATACTTTGTCACAAACATTAGTTTTGACTGATTATTGAATTAAAAAAATTATTTTTGCTGTTTTTAGTAATAAGTGTTCTAATACATTAGGTGTTGCTACATACTTGAACTACCTGAGGTAGATTGCCTTTTAAAATTCTGAAATAGAATCTATTTACAAAAAAAAAAAAAAAACATAAATTATTTATATCTACTAAGTATTTAAAATATATTTTTAATTTCTAGCTAAAATAAACAAGTTCGGCTTTAATCAAAAATTACCTTTAATTACGAATACAAAATCATTCAAATTCTGATACAATTGATTGTAAATATTTTAGTAATACCAACAATTTTTAATACAGCCTTGTCCTGTGAGATGCCGTTTGGTTATTTCCTTTTAATTTCATTTGTAGCTCTGTATATTTTTGTTTACCGACACAGAATATTTATATTATTAGAAATTTTGTGTTTTAACAGTATTGGGAAATGAATGGCCGTGCACTTTATTTTTGTTATTCTATTGATTGTGTATATCTAGGTTTTGGATGTTTTGAACATTTGTTTTATCAATTGTATAAATCCTCACTACTCCATCGTTGTTCTTTACTGCTACTCGTTTCATCGGCATCACTCGAGGGTGGTAGCAAGAAGTAAGTATATCTGTTTTTGTTTGGATATTATAAGCCTTTACCTTTTGTTACATATTATGTAAACAAACCAAATTATAATTCTTTTTTCTTTTAATGTTTAAATTTTTGTCTACCAATTGCACTATTTTCTTTTACTAAGAAGACAGTATTTTTATCAAGCTACTGTGAAATGGTAAAAAAAATATATATAAAATGATATTTACCTAGACCTAAGAGATCAGTAGATGGCTGTGGTTGTTGAGGTTGTGATGTAAGTGGCTGTGAACTTCTTTGTGGCTTTGGGCTGGTTGTAGGTTTAGGCAAGGGCTGAGGTATCACTGAATCTAAAGCTTTGCGGCCAATATTTTGTGGTGTCTGAAATACAATGCAAAATTATAACAATATGAGAACTCGTTAAAGTCGAGTAAACAGTTTTTTAATTTCAAAAAGTTCAGTTCATTTATAATTTTTGGATTTGCATTTTCAAAATACAGTACAGCCGCGACTATCCGAGGTAATGCAGACCAAAGGTACCTCTGTCACAAATCGTGTAACGTGATGCTGGCTCCCTGTTACAAAGGCCCCTGTTCGGGCGCCATTTTTGTAACGTGCTGCCGCCTTGCGAGCCGTTTACAAAACAAATTTATTTATAATAATAATAAAATGAATTTTAACAAGTTTTTTTAAAGTTGATTTTACATAAAAAAAATTCCTTTTTATGTAACAATTATTTGTGCTCTTATACCTTCAATTTATGTATTTTACTTTACTTCAATTCATTTAATTATTATCCCTCTAAGCACAACAAAAAACAATCAAACCTAACCCCAAAATTGAAAATACGTTATAGCCCTGCCAGATCTGTGTTTGCCACAGCTGATGGGTAAATCTTTGTTACATATGGTGTGTTTTATTATCTGTGTGTTCGGTTGGCAACTACTGGGCGACGCATCTTAGAAGCATAAACTCTATGTTCCACACACAGAGAATATGCTGCCAAAACTACGTCAGTGCGGCCGCCAAACTTGATACACACCGTCATCTTAATTCTAACTTAGTTCTACACTGAATTTAATTTTCCTTTTTTAGGTTCATCTTTACCATGAAGTACTTTGCCAGGAAGGAAAGGAATCGAATTAACAAAACATAATAGTTGGCATTCGTTTTTTAATGCCCCATTCTACTTTTTAAACAAATAAATAAAAACAAATCAAATAGTTGGCAAACCATAACTTAATCTTTTTGAAAGCAATCACTCAGACATTCACTCCCAGTATTTTTAAATTTAAACATACAACAATTTATGGAAATTAATACCTTTTAAATGCAGACTTATTATATTGAAATTTTCTACTTACATACGTTTTTTGTGTTACTTGAATTTATAGTGCACTCTATTAAACAAACAAAGAAAAATGAATTTACTTTAATATATATCTGATTTTTTTTAAAGATACTTATTTATAATTTTGAATACTCAGTCTCAACACTGTCACTGTTCTACATTTTCAACGAAACACTGTCTACTTCACTTTAGAGCACAGTTCGTTTCAACAAGAAGTGTCTAACACTCGTCGGCCATTGTGGTTCTTATACGACGTTGACTTTTAGAAACTTCCAACCTCATTAACTCCTACAAATATTGTCTGATGTTCACCATCATTGTTTTCACGTGTTCACACAATCTCTATGCAAACTTTGCCATAACTTAAGGCATATTTCTTCAAGAAATACCACAAACTTTCACTACTAGTTGAGCGTTACTTACAACCCACTAGACACACGTCTTTACTGTTCGATGATTCCTGTCCAAGTGAAGCGACGCGATATTGTCTCTTCTAACAGTTCGCTCACTGACGTCATATCGCGTGATCAATTTTGACCAATCAGAAAACACTAAAGTGTTTCTTCAGACCTGCTTGAGGCTAAGAACCTGTGATATATTGTTCGACACCTTGACTTTGAGGCTATAGTCTTGTGACGTCATCTATTTCCATTCCAAACCTATTTTAATATTGTCTTTATCTTTTATATTTGTAATTTTCTTTTGTAACAAAAATTAAGTGATTAATATTAATTAAAACTAAAGTTGCCTGTATTCTCCCTTTGGATTTCTATTTTTATTACTTTAAAATGTTATCTTAAACTTGTCTAAATCATCCAAACTTTGCAATACCCCTCCTTTTACGTTTCACCCTTATTTATTATTCTAATTCCCTTAAACTCACATATTACAATCGAGAGGGAAACGTAAGGAACTGGTGAAATCAATGAAAACATGGTCAAAGATGTGAAAAAAGGCATCTACTGTATTATCAAATGAAAAACTAATGTCCAAATGAAAATAAAATACAAGTACAAAATGATAAAAAGACATAATATATAGGCTACAGTACATGTTCCAGTAAAAAAAGTATTTTTTTAAGAACTCCATAAGTGTTTTCTGTTTAACGGAACTCGCTTGCTTGAAAACTAAATAAATTATATGCAGTATGAGTATAACAAACGCGACGTTTTAAGAGCGAAGGTTTACTTGATACTGAATCAAACTACTGTACTCACAAAAACTAAAAGAGATGAGTGAGAGAGGGGTAAGCCGGGTAGAGTTGAAGTTAGACACAATAGAAGGTCGGTCAGAAGCAGGTGCAAGAGCCAAGCCAAGATAAGGAATGATGACATCACCATCGCGTAAACAATAATCACACACATCTGAAGACTCTTATACTACGCTACTAAGTGTATCCGACTACCCTATTAATATTATTGTTTATACAAGTCATTTGTTTGATTGTTTATTTAGTTTTCCCTGCTTAACAATCCCAATCCTATTAATGATTAGCAAAGCATTGGAATTACTGTGTATTGTACAGTATTTAACTAGTAGTTCTGTGAACAGTAGACCTCGCTCGTTGAAATAACAAATGTGGTTTTGAGCTTAGGTTAAAAATAGTGTGCCAGTAAGGAAGTAAGCACAAGGTTTAGCCAGTGAAACATTATTTCAATTCCCGCGATTCCGGGATTTCTAGTTCTCGTTTTTATTTCTTTTCTTGAGCTTTAACTGCTAAAGATGTTCTTTTAGAGGCATTGTGTTTTATTTAGGTTAATAATGCGTAAGATAGCTAAAAGTATCGCGTTATAGAGGGACAACATACAATTAAATATTTACATACTTAAATAACTCGAACTTATCAATGTATCATAAGTTAACTTAAGTTCCATATCATATTCCAATATTAGAAATAATAAAAACAAACGATGTTAAAACGTCGTGATAGTGATCTCAACCCATGTACCAACACTTCCCACGGTGTCCTACGGTCATTTTTTGTATGTCCTTTATCGCCGCAAGGTTTCATTTGTTTCATCTTATTTTGTAATTCAAGTAAAGCTAAGTCAAATACTTTTATGAAATTTACAATGATAATTTACAGATATACAGTTCAATTCTTTGATTTATCCTCTACACTTTCTTATAATAATACATAATTTTTCGGCAAATGATATATTCCTAAATTACTATTCAAAACAGGCCTAGCAGTCTTACTATTACTATTTTTGTTAGCAGTCTTGTAGTAGGAACTTAAAAACTGGTGTTTTCAAAATAAGAAATTTGAAATTGAAAAATATTTTTATACAATTCTATTTAGAACTAAATTACAAAACTTTTTTACATTTATGAAAAAAATTACAATAATTTTTACTACTTTTTGTGTAGGCCTAAAGTTAAACATTTTCCTTTCGTTACTGAACATGATTGTTTCTTGAGCTTATAACTGTCTTAATTTTACTTCAATAATTTTTTTACTAGCATATATGAATTCTTTAAACCTTTATCTACAAAAAAGCTACGGAACACTTTTGAATTGGTTTAGAATAAACGTATAAAAACATGGTTGAAATACAAAAACTTGGACGATTTTTAACAAATTCGAAGTTTACGGCGATTTTATGAGCTTACCGTTAGAGATACGGAAAAAAATCAAGAATACAATTTTGTTTAAGATTTAATTTGCTTTTAGCAAAATGTTATTAGTTTTTAAATTCGACTTACGGTTAAAACACAAACTGGCTTTGGAAAAAAGCTTACACTGAGAGAAACGGTCCGGCCGCCATTTTTATTTTATTTAAGGGGTTAAAAATGGAAAAAAACCGTATATATACATGGCTTGGCCTAGGAATAAGGAACATTCATGCAAAAAATCATCAAAATCGGTAAAGGCGTTTGGCCGTAATCGTGAGACAGACACACAGACGAAATGCCGAACGGTCGAGTTAAAACAGAGACCTCGCTTACGCTCGGTCAATAATGATTAAACTGTGCGTTTTATTTACCGGAACCATTTCTGAAGAAACATTATGTGACTAATAGTACAGTACAGTAGATTTGCCGCTATATGCGGATTTCACTTTGTGCGGTTACTTTAACGCATACGACATTTTTGTTTTACTACCTCGATTAGCCCGGAATTCGATTAGTCGGGGCTCGGATAACCGTAGCTCTACTGTATAAGAAATAACTAGGAAAAATTATAAAAAAATAAATTACTAACTTCTATTTGTTATACATAGGCCCTACATAACAAAGTTTAAAACTTAAGCAAAGATAAATAAAATCTTAACATATTATTAATTTAAATAAAAACCAAATTGTTTTATTGCTTTACCATGAGCAAAACATGGTTTTCCCTCTGCTTTGGACGAGATTTTCCTGCTTTGAATCTCCTTACCTTAAAAATTAAATTTTAGGCCTAGTTATCAAGTAATTTTTAACTGATATGGAATTGTAACTTAAAGATACATTTTAAATCTTGCACTGTTGAGATGTGCACACTGATAGTGTTTTATAATTTTCATGAAGTCATTCTTTTTATTGGGAGATATACTACATTTTTTTATTATATCTCTGACACATTGTATAACGGATGTCAGCTTAAACCTTTATTTATTTTTTCATCTCTTTTTTGTGATTTGTTCCAATGGAACATGTGACATATCATGATTAATTACATATTTTATACAAATAAAAATACCAATAATAAAACATACATATACACAAAATCACCCAAAAATTTACGTACAAATTTGATAAAAACTGTAGTTCATTAATATATTTTAAAACAAAATAAGCCCTTCCCGACACCTGCAGATTGGTTTAAGTAACTCTGGAAAGATATTCTTCCACAGAGTAGAACACATTTTCTAAGAGGTAGCACCTGAGTGAACTCTTGAAACTGTGGACAGAACCTATGTTTTCATATTTTCTGGAAGTGTATTGAACAACTTTATGCCAGAGTAATAAATTCCATATTAAAAACTTTTATCTGTGAACAGGATCCGAGAAATTAAACAACAGATTCTGTAAGTGTTTTGTTTTAAGGTGTAAAGTCCCTTAAACCAAAACATTTTGTTTAATGTGTAACATGTGTGGATTCATAGATGCGTAATTGAAATACAGTAAGACCTCGATAATCCGGCACTCGATAGTCCGGCAGACTCGATAGTTCGGCATCCATCATCTTGAAAATTGGCACTCATTAAAAATGACAGTTTTTGTAATAATTGTGGGATTTAGGCCTGGCCTACACTGTCTGTTGGCTCCGCGTCCGTCAAAAAAAGTGTGTAAAAATCTACTGCTCATTAAACTTGTCCAAAACAAACGTTTCAATCAACATTTCTCCTAAAAATCAAACCGATCCAAAACAATGTGCTCTCGTGGTCGTTTAAAAACGTTCCCGGTTAAAGGGACCGTTTAACACTTTCGTTGCTGACAGTATTTTGTTGAACGTATTCGACTTAATGAAGATTATTTGAACAAATTGAAGTCTTTGGAAAAAGATACATTGGTTTTCTTATAAATAGTTGTTCGATTTAAAATCGCTTTGCACGGTTTGGAAGTGAAAGGGGCTCGAAGAATTTGAATCTAGCCGTCCCTATCCGAGGCCCATCAGTTAGCGGCAATCTCTCTACGCAGTTATTGTTACGTAGTTTGAACGTATAATTTACATGTCCACTCTATATATACTTTTGTGTACAGTGAGTGTTTGTGGTGTAAACTAAAACTCTTTAACAACCCAATAATAATAATATATATGTACTGTATATATAGTACATGTGCGTTTATTTATGTAGTTTATTCCCTGTTTAAACTATTTTAAAGGAAGACCTCGTAATCCGGCATATTCGATAATTCGGCATCACCGGATCCCCGAGCGTGCCGGATTATCGAGCTCTTACTGTAATTTATTTAAATTAATATTTAAAAAAAATTGTGTATCTGATAACTTTACTCATCTGAATATTAGTTTGCAAAGTCATAAAAAAAAAACATTAAAGGTAAATTAACCCTATGCTGAATGAAGAAATATGGAAACCTCGGCCAAATTGTGTTAAACAAAGCAATTAATTGGTTAAATCCAACAAAACAGTTATTACTGGATTGTTAGCAATTTTACAAGTGTAAAAATAAAATAGAACAGGGTAAGAATTTTAAAAAGTTTATGTTATTCAATTTCAACTTTGAATTTGCTGCCAAAAACTAATGATATTAGTTAAGAAACCAACCGTCTGAAAGACAGCCATATTTCTAACTACTCAATAGTTTTTTTTTTTTTTTTTATTATCGAATACATTTTTGTTTACTATTTAATAATTTCTTACACCAGATTCTGCAATACTTGATTGATACATATTTCAGCTACTTGAATATTGACCAACAGTTTAATTGTTATGTTATCTCTATTGCGTAATAAATAAAATGACGCTTATAAATTTATTAGTTTGCAGAGTGTCAATTGATATTAATAATAGGCGTATAAACAATAAAATTAAATAGCAAGCCTACATTAATCACTATTATTCTATTAAACATTCTTTTAATGCTTACAACTCTCTACTAAAAATATCTTTGAAATCATTTCTTTTGTCAGTACGTTCCTAAATAAAGTTAACTTAGAAAAAATATTTATTTAAAAAATAACTAATATTAATAATTACTTACCGTTGATAAATTTTTCGAATCTCTTTTCTTCTTCCGAGCTTTATCAGCCTCTTCGTCTAACTCTTTATCCCAATTGACCTAAACAATTATTATTAATTATAAGCATATTCTAATCAAGTATTTAAAGCATAGTTTTTTACAAATCAATTCATGTAAACACTTTCATATATTCTACAATCAATATCAATGTTAAATTAAAAACAGTAACACCTTTGTTTGTAAATAATATTTAATAGAAAATAAAATACATTTAAATACAAAAGCCATTCAAGTGAAACATTAGCAGATACATTAGAGTCCCGAGATTCCGAACTAATTGACACTGAACACTGTTCGGTTTAGCGGAAATTCAAAATAGGCGGATTTCATGAATAAAATCAACGTATTGACTTGTCAATGAGTAAATTAAGTGCGGGGACATCTGAAAGTGTCACTTCTGTACAGCGTTGATCGTCTCGGAAGAAAGCGAGGAGAAGGTGAATGCTCAAACTGAACTCATATCACACGTAGACGCGGCAAATGTTCTTGTCCTCGCCTTAGTATAGGTTTACACCATCCATTTTTTTCTTCCGTTGCGTTACGATTCCATTTTCTCCTAAAAATGGAAGGGAAGGGATAGGATGACTGTCCGTTTTGTCATCCTGCAATCTGTCCGTTAGCACCACATCGTCTTGAAAAAAGATTGAGAAAAAAAAATTTCTTCAGGATAACGAAAACGGAGGAGAAAAACGGATGATCGCTGAAACATTCACCAATACAATAGTTCTGCCCTTGGGCCATACAGTAAAACTTAAGTCTACATAAAGTCCCATCTTACACTGTCAGCAGCACACAACAGCTACGATAATGCAAATCTAATCGGTCAAGTCCACACGATAACGATCAGCTGTTCGAAAACAGACGTTGACCGTTGACCTAGAACAAACCTTGAATGATGATTACGCCCGACTGGATTGTGGAACACGGCTCGTTACTTTCTGGAGACTGCAATAGATTCTTCGACAAATTATTTTAATTCCGTAAAATCAGTTACAAGCAACAAAAAAAAATCAGTTAGTAGAATCGGTTCGGAATTGTATACTTTTCAAAATAGAGATGTGTTTACTGTAACAAACATTAAAGTCAACGAAATATTACCAATTTCGTCCTTAAAATCTACGCACGTGCTCTTACCCAGGTTGGTGGAAATAAGTATATTGTTCTAGACTAGTTTGCTTTCCTATTTATTTGAGAATCACGCATAAATATATACTGTCTTAGGTGAATTAATTAAATACGCCTTGCTAGTAAAATTTGTTTAGTTTTCAAGTATGTTACTGTTATTTAAAAGCTAACTTTTGTTTCACACAATGCATGAAGTTGTGATTCAGTTTAATTCTGATTCCTAAATTTAAATAGACAGGTGGAAAAAACACTAAATTTAACTCGAACCTTATAAAAAAAAACACAAATATTGATTTATTTTATTAAATAAGCCTGAATTTCAAAAAGGTTACCAAGAATTTTAAAGTTGCAAAACTCAACAAGCCATGTTGATTAAAAATGGCGTCCAAGCTTAACATAAAAATGTATAATCACTCAAAGCATATATCTTAAAATATGCTTAATGACATTTGGCAAAAAATGGCATAACCTAATTCAAATGGTTTTTGTAACAAATTAACTTCTGGATTCGAGTTTACCACAAAACTTCAAGTTCATCTCATTTCATATTTGATTCTTTAAATGAGGTTTCAGTGAAAGGTTAACATAAACTAACTACTGTATTCACAAAACAAACGAACTTATAATTTCTGTACTCGTTAAATTATACATAGGTAGACCTGTATGTATACATTTGTAATAATCACAAATCTAGGTTATGTGATTATTATAAATGTATACATACAGATTATTATAATGCACATTATACATTATTATAATGTGCAGTCTTTATAAAGTTGGTTAACCAAAGTTAAAAAAAAAAAAAACCCGTAAGCAGCACTACCGCATTACTATAGCCGAATTTTCTTATCAGGGAATACCTAGTATTATATAATGAGAGATTCCTATGCATTTTGTTCCTTGTTGCGGAAATTGTTCCAAATATATCTTTGCACAGGATTATAGTAAATTTAATTGTCTTTCGAATGATATAGCTCACAAATTGCACTTGGGTTTATGAGTGGGAGAAATTGTGTAATTACCTTACATTGATAATACAAAAAACATTTATCAGGAGATTTCTATCAGTTTTGTTCTTTGTTCCGGGGATGGTACCTGAATTACCTTTGCACAGGATTGTAGTAAATTTAATTACCTTTCGAACAATATAACTCAAAAATTGCACCGGGCTTATGAGTGGGAGAAATTGAGCAAAAACTTTACACAGATATAGTGAAGAAATCATTTATCAGGAGCTTCCTATCAATTTTGTTCTTTGTTCCGGGGACTGTACCTGAATTACCTTTGCACAGGATTGTATTAAATATAATTACCCTTCGAACGATATAGCACAAAAACTGCACACGGGCTTATGAGTGGGAGAAATTGTACAAAAATCTTACACTGATAGTGACAAAATCATTTGTTTGGAGCTTCGTATCAATTTTGTTCTTTGTTCCGGCGACTGTACCTGAATTACCTTTGCACAGGATTGTAGTAAACTTAATTACCTTTAGACCGATATAGCTCAAAATTGGACATGGGCTTATGAGTGGGAGAAATTGAGCAAAAACCTTACACGGATAGTGAAAAAACCATTTAGCTTCGTATCAATTTATTTCCTTGTTCCGAGGACTTTACCTGAATAACTTTTGCACAGGATTGTAGTAACTTTAATTACCTTTCGAACGATATAGCTCAATAATTGCACACGGGCTTATGAGTGGGAAAAATTGAGCTAAAACTGTCATGGATAATAACAAAATCATTTATTTGGAGCTTACTATCAATTTTGTTCCTTGTTCCGGGGACTGTACCTGAATTAATTTTGTTCAGGATTATAGTAACTTCAATTACATTTCGAAAGATATAGCTCAAAAATTGCACACGGGCTTATGAGTGGGATAAATTGAGCAAAAACATTACACGGATAATGAAAAAATCATTTATCAGGAGCTTCCTATCAATTTTGTTTTTAGTTCCAGGGACTGTACCTGAATTACCTTTGCAACAGATTGTATTAAATTTAATTACCTTTCGAACGATATAGCTCAAAAACTGCACACGGGCTTATGAGTAAGGGAAATTGTGCAAAAACCTTACACGGATAGTGAAAAAAATCATTTATTTGGTAATTCTTATCAATTTTGCTCTTTGTTCCGGGTACTGTACCTGAATTACCTTTGCATATAATTGTATTAAACTTAATTACCTTTCGACCGATATAGCTCAAAATTGGACACGGGCTTATGAGTGGGAGAATTGAGCAAAAACCATACACGGACAATGAAAAAATCTTTTATCGGGAGTTTTCTATCAATTTTGTTCCTTGTTCAGGGGGCTGTACCTGAAATACCTTTGCACAGGATTGTAGTAAATTTAATTACCTTTCGAACGATATAGCTCAAAAATTGCACACGGGCTTATGAGTGGGAGAAATTGTGCAAAAACATTACACGGATAATGAAAAAATCATTTATCGGGAGCTTTCTATCAATTTTGTTCTTTGTTCCAGGGACTGTACCTGAATTACCTTTACAACAAGATTGAATTAAATTTAATTACCTTTCGAATGCTATAGGTCAAAAACTGCACACGGGCTTATGAGTGGGGGAAATTGCGCAAAAACCTTACACGGATAGTTAAAAGAATCATTTATTTGGATATTCTTATCAATTTTGTTCTTTGTTCCGGGTACTGTACCTGAATTACCTTTGCACATAACCGAGGACTTTACCTGAATAACTTTTGCACAGTATTGTAGTAACTTTAATTACCTTTCGAACGATATATCTCAAAAATTGCTCACGGGCTTATGAGTGGGAGAAATTCTGCAAAAACCTGACATGGATAATTAAAAAATCATTTATCGGGAGTTTCCTATCAATTTTGTTCCTTGTTCCGGGGACTGTACCTGAATTACTTTTGCACAGGATTGTAGTAAATTTAATTACCTTTCGAACGATGTAGCTCAAAAATTGCACACCGGCTTATGAGTGGGAGAAGTTCTGCAAAAACCTGACATGTATAATTAAAAAATCATTTATCGGGAGTTTCCTATCAATTTTGTTCCT